>UCOJ01000029.1:0-301551 GCA_900474305.1 Cecidostiba fungosa
GAATTTGAGGTTAGAAATTCTGTATAGCTGTGAACTCGTGTAAACACAACTGAAGTGTATCGCACATGCGCCGCGTCAGCTGTAGACGCAGGTTTGTAGAAGTCTTGCGTCTGTTATATTTTATTAACCAACGGCGTTGGTTAACCGTTGGTCAATGCAAAGACGTAAACCATTTTGGTTGGGTTATTTTCTACCAGGGCTCCCGGAAAATTTTTTTTCTCTCGTCGGTCGAAAAACGACTACTTTTGTCCCTAATTTTAGGTCAAAAAAATGCGAAAATCGTGCATGTGTTACAAAAAGTCTTTTTTGCCAGCTTCTCAAAAATCGTTAATTTAGTTATATTTACGTAAAAACGCGAAAATTGGTACATACGTTACAAAAGATATGGTATATACCAAGGGATAAGTGAGCTTTTTGACCTCATGTGGTTGCAGTACTCGTCTTCTTGCAAGCCTCGACCCGTACTGCAAACACCACACTCGGTCTCAAAAAAACCCACTTTACGCTTTCGGCACACAATATACTATTTTCCGTAAGCATTTCACGATTATTCTAAATTAATATTGTAGCCATATCCACCTCTTATTAATGAGCAAAGTTTGGTTAAGTTCAGTACATATTACGTATAATTTTTTAAACTTATTTTCCACTCGAGTGTAGCATATTCAGCCCTCTAGCCCATACCGCCAATGAAAATCAATAAAATTATACTATAAAAGAGATGAGGCTTAATTTTCATCAGGTGTAGCGGTGCGCGAGCTCGAATTTTATACGATAAAATAAAGCATCGAAACGGCTTTGAGGATCCGCCTTATTCATTCTCAAGCACACTTCCTTCCCGCTGGTGCAGACTGCGAAGTAGACGCGCGCGTACTGGTGAACGTTTACGAGGCCCTAAGCACGTATAGTGCATACTACGGCTCCTGGACGTGGGAGAGCTTCGGGCCGATAACGAAATAGTATATAAGCGAAGCCGCGCCGTGTATACGTATACTATATTATACCCAGCGTTGGAAGCTCGCGGAACACGAGTCTGCTGGGATGAGTGACTACTGATGTGTATATACCCAGCGAATGCCTCGAGCTTCTTGCTTTTTCACTTGCAGTATTAGTATAGTGCTACTTGGTCTGCCCCTTCCTTGTCTTCGTGTATATATAGTATGCGTTTGCCGGAACACTGTATATGTATATAGCATGAGTTGAAAATTCAATGCCACCGAGGCGTTACATTTGCAATTAATCGACTCGCCGCATGTAAACGACGCACGTCGTCTCTCTCTCTCTCTCTCTCTCTCTCTTTGGCGGCTTTTGGCTGCTGAATTATATCCACTTCAATTTATGCGAGCGTGTGTATATATTAAGCGCTTGCCTTTCAACGCGACTCACGAGAGCTGCGATCAAACATCATCCGCGTCTGAATGCATACATTGCGCCGCGAGTAGAGAAAAAAAGGGCTCGAGGCTATGTAATTATGTTTTGACATCTCCTCGAAACAGTGAATCGCAATATCAGCGCTGCGAGGATTAAAAATAATAGTCGCGAGACAGCAGTGCAATCGGGGGGCGGATGATCTCAGTGACGCGGATAACGATATGTAAAATCATTTACATATAATGAAACAATGCTATTATTATAGTTGGGGGGAGGCTCGGGCCAAGCTGCACGCAACTGATGCGTATCGATTTTCTAGGGCCATACTACTGATGATGGCATTAATATAGTAACGCCTGTTTGTTTATACGCAATTATACTAAATACCCCGACATGCATTAGCTCGAACGAGCTAAATTAATGAGTTGCTTCAACTAAAACACTCGCATTTGCGAGTAAAACGCGTAGAGAACGCGAATTTATATAACTATAGTGTAATAGTGCAGCGCACCGTGTATTTTTGTCGCGCGAGAGGGCGATAATGAAAACCGCTGCGCGCCTTATTCCCTCGCGGCGATATACGAATGGTACTTGAAAATATCCTGCTCTGAACTAGAAACAACACAGTCGCGAAAAGCCTCTCTTTGACGCGCGTCTATCTCTCTCTCTCTCTCTCTCTCTCTCTCTCTCTCATTCTGCTTGCAGCGAGGCACAAAGGAGCTTACGTGTTATTGTTTCGCAAATGCTTTGCGTCGCTGTGTGGTGCGATCTTTTCTTTGAGTAACCTACTCTCTGTCTCTGTACTTTTACCTCGCGGATATTCAAATTCACTCTTGGACGCTTATAACCCATTCAGTGCTCCCTTCTTCCGTTCGTTCCTCTCGTTTTTTCTCTCTCTCATCCCAGCAAACCTACACTGCGACTCGCGGCTTTTATTTTCGAAACTTCAAACGGCCATATCTAATGAATTTCATGTAAGCCAGTGCAGCTGCTGTAGACAACTACTTTGAATTTCAGAATTAGCGCCCCGTTTCGAGAGAGTGTCGGGAGGCTGCTCCTGTTCGGCCCGCGCGCGCGCGCTCAAACATTTGCATACGTCGAAGCGTTTACTTGATGCCAGTCTTCCTTTGACAGACTGATATTCAATTCTCAATCCGCGAATCAGCATGGAAATTTCCGAATTTAAAAGTCCGTTGAATGTGAAAAGGGGAATCTCGCGGAGGTAAACAAAGAGACGCTGCTGGATTTGCTCATATCACGGCCGAGAATAAAGCATGAATTGTGTAATCGGTCAAACACGTCTCAGACTCACAGCACATATACACCGGGTATATACGAAAATGATTCAGCGAATATCAATATCGCACATGCATCTCCGTGTGTATTAGGAGTCTGAACTACTACAAGGATGTCGAGTGCACTGGCAGCACTTGCTATCGGGGCAATATAGACCCTCTCTCTCTGTCTGCTCTCTGTGCAGAGAGACGAAGAGGGAGGAGGTTGTGGGGTGTGTGGGAGGCGATTCGTCGAATCACATTGTGTAGCGCATCCGGGTCAGCGCGATATAACGGCCGGCGGTGCTTTCTGCGCGCAAGAAAGCGGAGGCATATAATAGAAAGCAGAATAAGTGCAGGGAAGGGGTCCAGCAGCAGCATCAGCAGCAGCAGCAGCAGCAGTACGAAATATACATCGCGTTGGAAGAGAGAGATTATTCCGCAGCAGCTCTCGCGGCATCATTCGTCATGGATTATACTTCCGCGTCGCAATTCCAGTAGCTCCTGGTCTCTCTCTCTCTCTCTCTCTTCAGCCAGCAGCGTCAGCACGCCACCTCTCAGTCTATTTTCTGCTGCGTCGCGCATTCACCTTATCTCTCTCTGCTCTGCTCTGCTACTGCATCATGTTGTAGAGTATATAGAGTTAGGGCTGATTCTCGCGTCGCGCGCGCCGGATTAAGTGCTCTTGCTCGCGACTTGTCCGCTGTTAATGCGCCAAATTACTCAGCGAATCGCACGCCGTCGACTATATTACGTCTACGTATATGTATGTATATAGGATCAGCCCCCCATGTAGAGAGAGAGAGAGAGCATCTTCGAAGCTCGATTTATCAGTCGACTATGACAAGTGATACTGACTGATGTTGCTTTCACGCAAGACGCATCCATCGTCACGCTTCCACGCTGATGGAACAATAATGATGCGAGGAAAAAACGCAGCCAGCGCGTCTCGACGGGCTATATCATCGTTATTATTATTCCCGCGCATAATTTCTTTTTTTCTTTGTTTACATATACCCAAAATAAACAGCCCACACTGGCGTCCTCGGATTATTTACTGCAGTCATGAATTCGCCTGCCAATTACGCTAATCGATATTTAATGTTTATACGATCGAAAGCCGTCGCGTGTATAAATCCCGCTCACGGCTCTAAAGTTTGATCCGCGGTTATACATAGGTATATATATATATATATATATAAGCGGCGCGACAGCAGCGGCCACTTTAATCTAAACGTCGAGGTGGCGGGGGCGCATGCGCTTGAGCTAATTTATTATCGTCGACTTTTCATATCGGCGCGCGCGGGCGGGCCTCTTAATGTCTTCCTAATATAAGCTGAGAAACAACAAAAGGAAACCGCCGCGTCGCTCGTAAAAGCGAGCGATATTAAAAGTACGTCTAAAGACGCGTCGCGAACGTATATAAAATTGAAGCTATTTATCAGAGAGTTGCGAGAGAGCGATCGAGCTTTAGCCTCTCTCGCGCACTTTGCGGTAGACTTTAATTTTATCCGGGAAATCAATGGAAACGAGCTAGCCGCTCGTTAGAGTCCGCTGTGCTGCTGGCTGCGGTTTGCACGCGCGCGACCATCAGCAGCAGCAGTAGTAGTAGAGCTGCCTCGGATCAGCCTGAAATTGCACATTCTATACACGAGAAACTGCTGGAAATGAGAGAGAGAGAGAGGGCCGGCAACGCACTTTGCGGTTTGTTTCCAAATTAACTCGGACTTTATCTAATCGGCCTTTTCTCGCCCGCTGCTAACTCCGCACGATTGACCGGCTCTGCTAATTGAAGCCTTTCAAAATATACGTGCAGCGCGCAGAGAACGCGCGACTGTGAGAATCCTTACTGCAGCGGCGGCTGCCTGCAGCTCTGTGTGATTTAAAGCCGAGACAGGACAGAGAGAGAAAGGGAGAGCGCGACGCGACCATCGCTCTTAACCGCTCGCGCGTCGGTGGTTTTCCGGAATCCTCGGGAGTCTATATCTCGAGAGTTTATCTTCTCGCGCGCGGAGCTGACTGCATCGCGCGATCCAACTTTCATTCGACGCCGCACACTTTATCGCGCCGGTATCTCGAGCCCGCGTCAAAAGCTCTGCACGACACGCGTCTCTTGATTCGCAGATAGCTGCTGCTGCTGCAACTTCTCGACGTTCCCTCGCGCGCTCCGACCGCAACCTTCATTTTCGCTCTATGCATGCTGCATACACACAGCTTGTATATTTAGTTTTCGCGGTCTTTGTCGAGAGACACTGCGTTAGAGAGCCCTGTGAGCTTTCAATCAAAGTCCGAAGCGCGCGGCGTGGAAAACTCATTCAAAGAGTACAAAAGGCGTGTTCGACTATAGCTATACACATGTGTATGTGTATTAGAGGTACGTATATGACGAGTGTGCTGTTTTCCGCCGGGGTTATGATAAATGAATTTACTCAAAAAGACGCGCGCGGGCAATTGATGATAAGTCGTCGGAGGGAAATAACAAACACACATGTACACGCGATAATATATCTCCGTTTCGAGAGAGAGAGAGAGTGTGTAGTTCCCGCCTGATTGATGGGCTACTGCGGCCCGCGAAGAAATGTACACATCTTCGGGAAAAACTTGGAAATTGTATTTTCGAGAGCTAGAGTATAGCCACTATAGTCTGCAGGCATTGTTGCACACGCCGTTCCAGCGAAAATCCTGATTATTGATCGAGCGACCGCTTGAGGCTCGACGCCAGGACGACGACGCAGCGAGTTGCAGGTCCAGTAGAAAGTATATAGAGCACCAGCGGCGTAGCAGTAATCCGACCCCCTCGAAGATCAGCGACTAGAGAGTAAGAAAGAGGGAGGGAGAGGCACACAACTTATTGATAGCTACTGCACCGCTCGCTGACTGTTGCACGTGTCACCGGAAAAGTTTTCCCGTAAACTCTTATACGGCGCGAGCGCGAGCTTCGATTTCACGGCGACTATACCAGCTGCAGCGGAGCCGGCGTTTCTTTTCGCCGAGCTTATATAGGCCGTTCACTGCCGCTGCTGCAACTGAGCACACACATGCTGCTTCCTTTTCGATATTTCGATTTTGTTTTTGTAAATTGAATGGCGAGCGCATAGAAAACAGAGGCCAGTCGGCTACGATTGGATAACGTCAAAGATTTATTATGTTTTATTGCCCAAACTCGCGGAGAGAGCTTGAGAGTCGCGCACATCTAATGTGAAATTCATGCACCCTATGAAAGTTTTTGCATTTTCCTCTTGCACACCTGCAGCAGCAGCAGCGCGGCAATCTTTCGCGTATTATGCGTATATAGCTCTACTACTATATACGTATGACTGTGTGTGTGTGTGTATGTGTGATAAGAACACACATGGCTCGGAGAGACGTTTTACTGCAAAACCGTCAGCCAGCTGCGCATATTATAATAAGGCTAGAAGCCCCGTCGTCGCTATATACATACGTTGTGTGCATGCGCTCACGTGAATCCGTTGACGAAAGAAATCCATTCGCCTTATGGAATAACCTAATGATATTATATAGGTATATAGTATATATTATATAGATGATTCTGTCGAAAGCTTTTCAATCAAATTTCGCGCGCGCGAGCGAGGCTTTTACGTTTACTGAAAACTTTTAGAATATTATATATACTAGTTGCATTATACTTTAGCGCGGAACTCTTTTGAAATGAGAAAAAGACGTGCTGTGGGGCCTTATTCTGTAAGCGTGTCCTGCGTGTCCCATAGTGATAGTGGCAATTGACATGAGTATTATGTATGGTGCGGCGGTTCAATAGACCATTTACTTATCTTACACGAGTCTTATACCAAAAAATATCATTTTGTGGATGTTTGCTCCGACTACGGGGCAAAGTTGCACGGGTTATTTAAATGAGAGCCGAACAAGAAGACCATTTTTTGTCTTTTTTCATTTGTGTCGGATCTAATTTGATTTACGCGATTAAAAAAATGTAAGGGTAAAAATATGTATCCAACTATGTCAAATTAATTTTTTCCTTAAATTTACTGTAACTACGTGAATTTAAAGTATTTGAGACTTATACCTGCTCTCGAAATTTTCGTAATTAAATTTGTTTTTGACCTGTGACGTGCCGAAATAAATCATTTTTCAATTACTATTGCAAATTTGTCAATTTATCAACTCAAAAAGTTCTGGAGAGGACCTTAAAAATCACACTACCTGTCTAAAACAATTACGTGGGCAACCCTTGCAGCCATATAATAATGGTTATACATTCCTTTCATATATACATGGCAAACGTCTATTTTTGCGGACTTTTACTAGGGCTGTATCAAAAGATACTCAAGGTGTCCCATTATGCCCCACTCTCCCCTACAGACACACTTACGAAATAAAACTTCTATTCGGGGAAACTATACAGAGAGAGAGAGAGAGAGATCTGACTCATGGGGGGTATACAGCTCATTGAAATCGCGGTCGGTTAGCCAATAATCTGCATCACGCCACGAAGGAACGGATTCCGTGAATAAGCTATTCCTATACGTGTGTTTGTGTATATATATATACACATAGGAGGAGGACGAAGCCGAACGGTTATGCTCCTTTGTTTCCGTATTCCAAGCTTATTGGCCGCGTGTATAAACACTCATCTCATGACGTTACCCATAGCTCTGTATACCAACACCGCCTCTCTCTCCCTCTCTCTCGCTCTCTGTGTGCCATCTATCCTCTGGCACAGTACGGCGAGTATCAATTATTATTATTTTGTTATGATGATAACGTTTCGCAGACTAGAGGGCGACAAGCGGCAACCATAAAATCTCCACTACTAGACAAGGCGCTTGAAATCGTTTATGCATTGCAGAATAATGACAACATGTAATATTGCTTGATGCGAAATTGTGAGAAAAGATGTGAACTCACTTGCAGCCGTGAAGCCGTGTACGTACATACGTGAGGTATACAGACAAACGTCGTTTTCCTTATTTTCCTTTTTCTTCTTTTTGGGCTATCGGCTCCAAGCAGTCAAACGCCGGTTGATTGAACAACAAATTAATAATTTCACTACGCGTCTCTTGCCACTTTGACTCTAATTACTACTTAATTACTGGAGATAGACGAGTTTACTTCAAACAAACCGATAACTATACATACACAGACAGAGTAGGTGAGATGTTTCGACGAGAAAAGAAATTAGACTAATGAGTCCTATAAAAGTACAAAGTCGTTAAACTAACAAAATGTACAATTATTAGCACAGTCGCCATCTGTAGTCAGTGAAGCACACCGGTGTGTTTTTCCTGGTTACCGGTTTACGTCGGTAAAGTAGAGACGCTACCCTGTAATCTTGCCCCCAGCGCTAGTCTATAATAAGTCCCGCGCGTGATTACTGTTGGTGGCGGCTATTCCCCCTCTTTTCGTTTTTTATGTTGTCAGGACGTCAGTATATCTATAACGACAAAAGTCAAAACATTGGCTGATAGACGCTCGAACTGCTCAAAGATGTGCAGTCAAAGTGACGCACGTATACTAGTGCCGCAGTGTGGCTAACCTAACCTGCAACGATGTTTATAGTTGACAAGTGTCAAGTTGCACGTGCATTTTTGTTTATACTCTATACTCAGAGTTATAGCTTTTATAAACTATAAAAAAATCCAACGGATTTACCATGTAAACTTTGGACTAGTTTTTCGGGCTGCATGACTCTGGTTTTACTGTTATTGATTATTGTGTGTGTATATAAACTTATAATCAACTGCTGCCCAAACTTCTGCATGAACTGTTTTGATGTGAGAAAACATTATTTTGATTGGGAATTGGGATATCAAGTGTTGTAGTAAGTTTGAAACTAAAAAGTAAATGGAGTATTCATGATTTTTAGAGTTTGTAATGCGGAGAAAGGAATACATGGATGATGAGTGACTCAGATGATACCGATGTCCTGCTATTGATTCCTCCAGATCTTTTTCTCGTTCCTGCATCAGACTCGGATGATCACTCGGATTGTTCGAGTTACAAAAAGAGCAAATCCGGCGCTGTATCCGAACTAATAGACCATGTACAGTCATTAGAATCAAGGATATCTGCTATTGAATCTAAAGATAGTCCTAATAATTCTTTGAATCTTAGTCGTAGATTGTCTTTGGATTCTATTATGAGTTGCAGACAAACATTGCCAAGGACTAAATTTTCTGTAAGTCAAAATTCCAACTTACAGAAAACTCCCACAAAACATCCTCCATGCTTATCATTGCCATCAACTCCTAGCATAAGACAACAGCTACAAAATACTAATGAAACACTTCATTCGACTAAATCATCTGGGTATTATCAAAGCAATACTTCAAATCCTCGTCTGTGGAATAAGCATGATAATTTAAAACCATTTTCAGACCCTGTTTTTCCAAATACTTCTTCACCAAACAAAAGTTTCTTGCATGTTGGTAACGGGTTTTTGGAAAGCAAAGAGCCACACTCATTGTTAACAGCTGGGACAACTATTTCTGAAAATAATGCTAATACAAATAGTTTTAATTCTCATAATACATTAGTAGGTCATCTATCTTCTGACTTAAAATCAATCAAAGATATGAGTCTCTCTGAAGTTGAGGCATTCCTTCAAGAAATCGAGTCTAATGACAAGGACTTGACTGCGGCAAATGGTCTTTCCAATGGCCAACTTCAAGAAGAATTAAACAAGATTACAGAGAAAAAGCATTATCTGACAGAAGAGGATGAGCAAAATAATCGAAGAATAATGGAACAAAAACTCAAACTTAGCATGAATGGCTACAGTCAATCGCGTGAACCACTTTATCAATCTGATCATGAAAGGAGAAAAGATTCGTCAGATATTACACTACCTAATGATAATTCTTTTTCATCTTTTGATACAGATAAATTTATGACTGAATTTAAAGCATGGACTCCTAGTCTTCATAATGGATTGAATGACAGTAAAATCAGTATTTCTGAATTGAGAAACTTTGAAGAAAATGAACGGTTGCGTAGCTCTCAGCAAAAGGATAGTGATCAGCAACTTGATGGTAATAATGTACAAAATTATGCGCCTGCCAGTACACAGTACCTCGACTCAAGTTTACTTTCAAAATTTGCTAATCAATTTACAAGTCCACAAGTCATTTCAACTTCTGCACCAGAAATTAATCAAAGTACACTTTTAGCAAGCTGCAAAAGTTGTCCGAGTATTTTTAAAGCTCCAAATAACATATCAATTTCAAATCCCTTAGATTCTTTAACTAAAAAATCTGAAATCTCTAATGGACAGAACAGTGCTAGTACTATAAAAAATCACGACTCCTCTAATCAAAGGCCACAACGTTTATTGACCCTTTCAGATTTCTGGAATCATGATTCAAGTAAGTCACAAGAAGAGCAACTGAGAATCAGACTAGAGGAAGAACGATTTAGAAGAGAGGTATTGCATTAATCTAATTTTATTACTATTTTATTTATTACTGCAATAATAATAATCTATAATTATTTAATTTTTTTCAGCATTGTGAACAATTGATTCAAGATTTACAGAAAAAACTGTTAGAACAGCAAGAAAGAGTAGCTGTTGCAGTTCGAGTAGATGCTGAAAAAAATACACTTATTACTCAATTTCAAATAACTTGGAAAAAAATGAAACGGAAATTATCCGAATTAGAATCTGAACGAGGAAGTCTTCAGAAAGTTTTAAAAAACCTATCAGATAAACATCAATCAGAAATTGAGCATTACCAAGAGCAAATGAAAAACTGTAAGCAAGAGTTATCAAAAGCCTTAAATTTGGCTACTGGATACAAAGAAAAGAGTGATTGTTTGGTCAAAGAGAAAGTAGAACTGCTGAAGAGCCACGCCGATGAATTGCAAAGCTACAAGTTATTGGTGCAGCAAGCAGAGAGTAGATATGAAGAAATGAAAGCCGAATGCCAGAAACTATTGGAAAAGAATCAACAGACGGACGAAGCTTTCAAAGCCGTCCAGCAAGACCTGAATAAAGAACTATTGAAGGGAGGCGAAGTAAGGACTGAAATGGCGGTTATACATAAAGCCCTAGATGCTTGTGAGACTGAACTGACCATTTTACGTCAAGAGAAGGAAAGTTTACAACTTAAACTTAAAGAGGAAGTAAATAGAAATAACATCCTTGAGCAAGGTAAGGCATCTCTAATCGCGGCTGTCGATGATGCCAAAAAAGCTGAGGTAAACATTAACATTCTTTTTTTTTCAATAAAAATAAAAGTATAAATACTATAAAATTTACATTTATTTATGTTATATTTAGAAATCAGCGCTAAACGAAGTACACTTACTCACAGACCAGCAAGAAAAATTAAGAGCAGAACTTCGAGATGTTTACCAGAAGCAAGTCGACGATGTTGTTAAGACAAAACTTCAGGAATTTCAAACTCAACTGGACTCGGCGGAAATGGTTTTCCAAAATGAAATTGAAACAAAACAGCGCGCCATAGCTGAGTGTGCAGCAAGGAAAATAAAAAGTGTCATAGATAAGTAAGTTGCTATTTTTACAATGTTGAATTTCAAAAATCTGTTTTCTCTGTTTTGTAAAAAACTAATAACGATCGATAACTTTCTCAGACATCAATTGGAAATTAATCTTGTCGAAGAAAAACACAAAGAAGAAAAAAGACTTGTTGAAATTAGATTAGCTCAAGCGGTGCAGAAATCTGCAATGCTTGAGGCTCAATTAAATACTTACCGAAAGAGTAAAAATCAGTTAGTTGAACAACTCCATTCCATGATGCAAAAACAATGGCAACAAGCTCTTCTGATTATTTCAGGTAATTAAATAGATCCACTAGAAATTTTTTATTTATAATACATGATTATTATACTGGAGATAAAATCATTTTAGGTGGCAATGGAGATCACATGTCTTCTTTTCAAAAAATAAACGTCGATAAACTGTTCGAATTTCCGAGTGAGATAAACCTTGACCTTGTGCCAAACCACTGTAGCACTCTCCATCCAGAACCAATGAAATTAAATCCCCCAAAAAGTTCATCAGGCTCACAAAATGTCCAAGCGCAAGAACGTGAGAATGAAAGTTTAGTCACTTTAAATTCTCACAATGATACGCCGTTAACTAGTAGAAAGGAAACAAAAAGTGATCTTAAAAAATATATAAAAATGGTTAGCTTGAATTTTTATAATTGTATAGAATGAATAATAAATTGGATTTACTGTAATAATATATAAAATATCTTTATTTTAGATATTAGACATGCAGCAGTCGAAGGAAGATAATTCCAAGCCAAAGTTTTTTGATGGCAGCCCACCTTTATCTCATAAAGATAATTCGGATAAACAATCGCAGCAAAAAGATATTAACACGTCAAATGACGGAAGCTCTACGTGGCAGCCAATTTCTGAGGTAAAGCAAAACGTCTTTCCTGTTACTGTATTACAATCTATAACTTATAATGACTATCTTAACACTTATCATATTTTTTTAGATTTCCATTCACGACACCAGTGAATATTTAAGTGTTCCACAAAAGTTCACTTTCAAAGGTGACCAACAAAGACAGAAGCCACCATGGAAGTGATCGTACGCGAAGTATTTAGTAGATAATACCGGCGTGGATGAAGTTGACGATGTGTGTATATTGAAAAGTATTTTAAAACGCAGAGATTAATTTTATCAAGTAATTTTAAGATTTTTATACAAGATTTTCTAATAAATCTAATCGAAATCAAATTCTTGTTGTGTATTTCTTTCTCAAAGTGAAAATTTGTTTTCTTGTTTATCATAAAAAGACTAGTTATGATTTCAGAAGTCGGAATACACTAGTCTTATGTGTGACGTATGTATGTTAACTCTCGGCGTTCAACGACCTTTTTACAGATACAGTAGATTTGAGCCAAATTATTACCTAAATTCACTACTGACAAACGCTTTATTTGTGTAACAATTTCAGTACTCTATGTGAGCCGAAGCTTCTGTTTTATGTTTTAATATTATATTATAAATATTATTTATAAAATACCGAGGTCTCTTTGAGAAAGCATAGTACCAAATCAGTTGGCAGCGTTTTTTTTAAATACAGGCAAGACTAAATTTTGTTACTTTATTCTGTACATCAGAACAGAGCATGGTAGACTAATTAATCAGTCCAATATTATCTGACAGTGGAAGAGCAGGAAACAGGAAACGTGATAAACTTTTCACATATTAAAGTTACCATCAAGTTTGAATGAAGCTTGTTTTTTAATAATATTCATCAGAAAACTTCAAAATTATTGTTCAAGCAATTTATTGAAGATGTAGGACATAGGTGATTAGAACACCGCTCAAGTGTTTATAAAATTGAATGGCTTTCTACGAAAATCTGAATGAGTCATAAAACGTTCCTATACAGATACAATACAAACAACAGCGGGTGCCTAAATTAAGACCCGGCTAAGTTGAAAGCACTCGGTATTCAGAGGATTATTTTAGCTCGCACAACGCCGCGCTTTGGCAAAATATTGTCTCGCGCTTACGTAAAGGGAACATCGTAAATATAGCTAGTAAATCAGCATTACGATCGATCTGAAAAACGATGCTACATCGCTGTGGAGAATTTTGACGAAAGAAAAGTAAAATAATGGAACAAATGCGGCATTTTAGAGACAATGGCAGAAAACCCGCGCAGCGCGTTTATCCACGTACAGTCATATAGTTATTGAGAGCTGGGTCGAAAACGAGTTGCCGAATGCGAGCAGGAAAATAAGTATAAGCAGAGAAGAGCGCGAACACGAAGAATGCAAAGGGAGGAACGCGAGCGATAGCCTGCAGTCCACAGTGCTGCAGAGCTCGTATATAAGCGACGGACGAGCTCCAGGCTCCAGCTCTCGACTCGATTCGTGGGTGTCTGTATATACTTATATCTGTGTCGGCGCATATAATACACGTACACGTCTTGCACACAGGGACCTCACGGTTACCGGTGTGGGAGCGAAAACTTATGGTGGTGACTCGTTCCTCTCTCTCTCTCTCTCGAGTCTCGACTTTTCGAGCCGATGGAAGGAGAGAAAGAGAAAGAGAGTGAAGAGCAGAGAGCCGCGCGCGCTGGACACGACGATAAGTGCTTTTAGTTGTGGATCGCACACGAAAGCGTAAGCATGTCGATCGGAAGGAGGATGCGGGGGTGCAACCTCGTGTTGCTGCTCGCCATCGCGATCGTGACCGTTTGCTCGTTTGCCGATTGTCTGGCCGCCGGTGCCTGGAAGCGCCGCGAAGACAAAACCAAGTGTCCAAAAGTCAAAGGCATTCGAAACTTTGATATTTCGCAGGTACTTGCACTTTTTTATCTTTGAATTTTTAACGCTTTACTTTTCCCGTTGCTATATGTATAATCATATTCTTTGAGTATTCGCTCTCTCGTATAGAATTAAATAAGGCAGGGGAGCCTGATATTGTTTCTTGTGATCATTTAATTGCTATTGTGTATACTCCTCGGGACAGCATTAATAAAGCAGGGGACACACTGATTTAATAATTAACATACATGCAGGTTGTATAGAATTTATACGTGCACATAACGCAGTTTCAATTTAGATATTTCCGCGTTTCATACTTTTCACGCGTATAAGCGCGCTACGAGCTCAATGTCATTTTGTTGCGCTTGAACGTAAAAATAGTTGGTATACAATAATTGTCGAGCGAGCGTCATAAGTATTGATAATTTGTTATTGGCACAGTTTCTCGGCGTTTGGTACATAGTCCAATACTACGCCAGCTCGGAGGAGGCCATATCCTACAGATGCATGCGCGCGGAGATGTCAGTGCTGCCGGAAAATGACGAGGTGACCATGAACTTTACGTACAGCTTCACGGATGACCCGCTCAACGAGCAGCTCGTCGGTAACATCACCTGGAAGATTCCATCCCCGGAATTACCGGCCCACTGGATGCACGCCGAGCTTCCCTGTACGTATAGATGCCGAGCGTCAAGGCAGTCCTCGATATAGTTACACCTATACATACATGTAGCTATACGTAGAATAACTAGAACGATATTTTTACTGCAGACGAGGGAGTGTACAATACCTATGTGCTGGACTCGGACTACAAATCGTGGGCGTTACTCATGCATTGCGCCGAGAAAAGCAAGAGTCCGCGCTATCTCTCCAGCTTTATTATGAGCCGAGAGGCCAGTCTCGGCAACAACGTCATTTCTTATCTGCGGGAGAAACTTCCTAGGTAATCTATTTCCTCCTACATCTAGCGGCTATCTACTCCGTATTTTCAAGTTTTACCATGTAAACACTCATTGTTACATCCGCAGATACGACATCGACCTCGAGTACATGTTTCCAATGGATCAGACCAATTGCACGATGACAGATCCTTACGACAACTCCTTTGTACCTCCGACAATTGTGGCTGCCAAGAGAAACTACATGCAACGAAGACATCCTCTTAAACGAAAACATAAACGAGGTTGACGCGTTGTCTCATCACAAATCATTCACGACTGACTGCAACAATATGATCCCTGAGGGCTGTGTACATTTAATTTTTTTTTTTTTTGTATTATTATTATTTTTTTCAACGACGCGAGCTTGAATCTCTCTTATACTAACTCCCTCTCTCTTTCTCTCCTGTTATTGTTACCTGTGTGCATGTGTCATAAGGAAAAAATCTCTTTGTAAATGTGAGCGAATGTTACAAGGAAGTTTGTCAAATAAAAACGAGACATTTTAATCTGGGCTAGTTTTATTAATTCAATTAACAACGTCTTTATAATACTCTTCGTCTGTTTCTCTCATTTATAATCACATAATCATAATGAATCGTTATTGTTTTTTTTAGACCCGTCGCCATTCTGCATGTTACCTTAATCTGCAGTTTCACAAACGCATAGTTTCGACAGAACGAAGGATGTGTCGTTACGCACGCATCTCAATCACACGTCACCCTTTTACTTGCCACATTCATTATCATAATCGTACATTGTTATTTCATTACACTCGATCGCATTTGCACTCAATGCGCGCGCTTAATTGATTTTATTTTATCATTGGATATGGCAGCTATAACTTATAAGAAAAATATTATAAAATCACTCAGCAATTGATGAATTCTCATTATTATGCACAAGGCGCTATTCACACTACTCTTTCATACGAATCTCATGTACCGACGGGCTCCGTGTCGCGCACACTCTTTTTTCCGATAACTTTAATCGTTCAACGATTTAAAAAGTCCGGATATTTTGCACTGCGCACAATCCAAAAATTTACTTTTACGAAAACACTGATTTTTTTCCTAATTCTCCTGTTTAGCAAGAATACCGTACTTATACAAGATACTCCTTTATTAAGATGTCGAAATAGTTGATATTTTCTCGGGGCGATAGGTAAGTAGCTGAAGATTCATTGAAACAAGAAATTTACACAGTATATAGAGAATACAGTAATATATAATAATAACAATCAACGTATTACGCTTGGGCATGAATTTCAAAATCTAGAGTATAATATACAATTTAATTTAAAATTCAAAGAGAGCGCGTGCCTAATTGTTAATTTTGTTTTGAATCATTAGAATCGTTTCTCTGATCATTCCACACCCAAAGAGAGTTTCTGTGCGTGTGGTCCCAACCTCTCATTAATTGTTTTTCAATTCTTATAACTGTGCCCGCACATCTTATACAGTCTCACTCAGTCCCACACCATAGAGGGTTCGAATTCACAACTTTTCATCTAAAAGGTCTCTAATTATTTAGTGTATTTTATTTTTCGAGACAGCCAACCAATAGAACGAAAATTTGTAAACTATATTTCATTACGCCGGTCAAGGGTAAGCTTTTCTTTTTCCGTATCTCATTTCTCAGTCACTATCCGACTTTGCATTTTACCATCGTACATATATAATTGCTCTAATTTATATATCTTGTGAATTATCTAACTATTCACGTACCCTTACAAAGGTCTACTTAAACAGTATCTTAAATTTTCGTCATATACGTTTACGTATAATTTTATCTTCGCAATCGATGAACTTCTCAAATTTAGTTCTGTGTTCTCTATTAGTTCTGTCGTGAGCTCATTGTCAAGTCATGTTCAATTAAATCAATCAGTCAGTGTGCGTTTACATCTCGCATTCAAATATTTTGGATTGCAAGACAAATTTTTGGTTGCTATTGACTTAGTATTCTCTGGAATTTAATATAAAATAGAAAGATTTGGCTAAGATAAAAAAGTCTTAAATACTCATAAATAGTATCCACTCTGTACAAAATAGTGCGTAACAATCTTGAATTAAAAAAATTAATTCGATCTCAAAAGCAATTTTAATATATAAGCATAATAAATTCAGTACAAAAAATCAGTTAAATAAATGCTTGTTAAATGTATAAGTAAATGCTCGGAGATGTCTTAAAGTTTAAGTACGAATAATAATGTTAATTGCAAATTAACGATTCGACCATTTTGCTAATTCGAAGATATAATAAAAAGTAGAATTAAAAGGGGCATCGATCAGCAGCTGAATGTTACAAGATTTTGATGAAATTTAAACTTCACATATTAATGGTTGTGTATTTGTAAATGTGTATCGAAGTGCTACGAAATTTTTATCTAAATCGGTAATATTTCTATAGTTTTCTAAAATTATAGAGTATTCGCCGGTTGTCGCCTAGTTTGTTAAAATTCGTACTGCGACAAACAACGGTCACTTTATTGCGGTAAGGTTTTAGCTTTTGCGGTAAGGGAGTATGCGTTACAAATATAGTAGATTTAAAAGACGTAACGTGAAACAGTAGTCGTAATTTAATAATTCGTTTTGATCCTTCATCTTTACTATACATACACTCATTTGCTCTGTTCTTTTTTTTTGTATTTTTTCTTTTTTGAAGCAACGAACTCGTGGGATCGTCGTTCCAACCTAAATATGAGTACGTTCTTTTTTTTATATTTATAACTAGAAGAAGTTTTTATTTATTTTATTATTTCCTTACGAAGCGCGAAGAAATATACAGCTTTGACTAACGGTGTTCCGAAAAAATCGATCCGGTGTATTGTATACGTTATTATTAGGGGATTTCCGACGAAAACGCGGAGAAGATCCAGAAGAATGAAACATCCTTCTAATTCCTTCATTCATATATCGAGAGCAATTTTCTTCGGTGACCCGCAGCAATTGCGCAATCGCAAATGCAAATCACGAGGTTATTTTTGGCGTTGCACAGACACACCGAATGTTCGATCGTTGAGTATATAATAACTATATTATTTATTTTTTATTTATTTATGAACACGCAGCCACAGTCACTCAAATCGTTCATTATCATTGTCGTTTTCGGCAATAATATTTATATATCTGATTGGTCTAGTATATTATAAGATCTGTATTATGTCAATTGCTCTTTTTTTATGTTATTCACTAACTCGCCTTCTCGACACTTTCCTTATATATATTTATAGAACTCCCCGCCTTCACTTTCGTTTTTCTTTAGATTATTTATTGGTTATTGGTTTCAATGACTATTTCCCCCTAGATGATCCATTACAATCTGGCGTGTAGACCGCGCGGGTCGGGGATGTTCGCTGTCAGTAGACCCAAGAGACCGGAACCCATTGCGGTGTCGTGTGAAACCGTTCGATAGCATCTTCCAACTGGGCGATCGTTTCGTCGATGTCGTTATTAACAATTGTTAGGTCGAAGAAGTGACCGTACGCTTGCCTCAACATGTCCGACTCCTTGGCTAAACGTTCCAAGCTGCCATCGTACTGAAAAATTCATCAAGTGTTATCATTTCAGAATACTATCGGCATGGATTATGATCACGCGTTTATCGCGTCACATGCCAAATTATAAACTCACATCTGCAAGATTTTGAAGAGCTGGAGCTGCTATGAAGACTACGTAAGGCGCGAATTCAGCTGTGCGAAGCACCTTCAAAGAATGTGGCTCTATGTCCAGAATAGCCAGTCTGCCTTCTTCGAGGATCTTCCTGATCGTTTCGATCTTCGTCCCGTACATAGCATCTTCATGAGTTCCTGTAAATCACACGTTTAATCAATGTTCAATGCGTTCTATACGTACATTTATTTATTTATTTATTTTTTGCACCAACCATATTCAAGATACTCGTTTGCAGCAATGTCCGCCATCATTTCCTCGTGAGATACAAAGTAATAATTTCTTCCGTTTTCTTCGTCGTTACGCGGAGGTCTCGTTGTATCTAAAAGACATTAAAAGCTTGTAAGATTTTTCTTTCGCTCAAAGAGTACACATATATAAATAGCTGTTCCACATTTAACGACTTACGTGGAATAGGATACGCATATTTGTCGGGATGTTTGGCGATGATTGTATTTTTTATGTGTCTTCGCCCGACACCGTGTGCTCCAAGTAGCACCAAAGTTTTACGTTGAAAGGCAGAATCTACATTACACATCAGCCCATTAGTATATACTCGCTGTATGATGTTACTATTAGACTTTTCAATTATTTACTCACATGGAAGTTTCACGACTTCTTCGTATGTAACCAGATCGAGTTGGTCGAATACCGCATTATGTTTGGCGAGATATTTATCCTTGTACTGCTTCTTTTTGCGACCGAAAATTGAGCAATTAACTGAAAAATTGAAAGAATTCATTAATACAATGTCAATTATGTTTAAATTCTATTAGCATTTATTTTTAAATCCAATATATAATGAAATATAATTGTGGCTTATCAAATTGAAACCTAAGTGGATAACTGAGATACCGTACTATAGCTACAAGCTACCAAACTTTTATTTAAAACGTATACAAGTATTTAGTCGATCGTTTTAAATTTATACAATTTTTGTTTTTAGTTATACGTATCATATTAGACCTGTGAAATTGCGGCTTAGTTATAAATTTTTACAATAATGTTTAATAGTGAGCCTTACCTATGTGAAAACAAATGTTATTAATTGGTTACTCATTTTTTTAAAATAAATTGTGACGATAAAGATCCACACACTAAAATGTATTATAGAGTGTGAAATGTTAATTGGTACTAGGTCCAAACCCTAAAACGCCAGTGCACGTTTCCAGGCGAAATATTTTTATCAGAAAGAAAAAACATTATAATGTTTAAGTTAAAAAAAAAAGAAATTAAAGCATATTCATTCTAAATATATAGCTATGTAATCTTTTATAGCATCTATGATGACGTTCCAGCAGGTCACAGCGTGCAGTACGTACTACTCTTTAACAAAAAGAGCTACCCCTGAGTGGATAGTAAATTTCTATAAATATTTAGAGGCGATACGAAAAAAATATTTATTGTAACATCTACAGATTTATCTTGCGATTTACATACCCAATCGCTTCTTCTATTGGCTATGTAAATCTACGAGATCAATCTTCGTTTATATATCTATATTAGTAATAACTATGGACCATCATTATAATATCAAAGTAATCTATATTGATACCTAAATAATGTTGGAAATAACGAATCCATCAGCATGCAATGCTTTTCAGGAAAGGTTGTTTTATGAATATGCCTTCAGCTATTTAAATTTTATGGGTTTAACACACTAAGTAGTAGGTTTGAAATGACAATTGAAAAAAAAATGTCAAGCAAACAAAGTGAAAAATTATGACTAATATCATACAAAAATGATTGTTATAAGAACAAAAAATTGAATTCGTATTATGCAATGAGAAGGGTTCATGCTCTAGCATACTAGTAAATGAAAACGATAAATTGTTAAATAGCTTTTCAAATAATTTAAGTCGCTTTTTCTTTTTTTTTATTCAACCTTTACTTGCTTTAGATTCTTTTTTTCCCTTAATTGTAAAACGAATAAAAGTATTTTTGTGCAAAAAAAAGGATTTCGATAAATTTAATGTTTTTAGCAATTGTATTTAGTGTTATAAATTTTTGCGTTTAATTGACATGCTGATCTACGAAAATTTGTATATAGATTCTACAGCAATTTTAAAGTTTCTACAGCTGCAGGCAGAAACATCGTACCTGTCGAGCCGTCACATCCTTCAGTGTGAGACGAACAGCCTCCTTCTCCTTCAGCGTCTATAGCCCGGCACAACATACAATAATATCACGTAACTGCAGCTAATTAAAAAAAAATACGCAGCCCTTACTCGCGCTCAACTTGAATTACGCAAATACTATGTTCTCAAAGTAATGATTTTATTTTTTACTATACGGCGGATTGTAAAAGAAAACAAAAAAATTGGTCAAAATGCTACATTTTATTTACACAGCTTCATTATACTTTTGAGTCCAACAACAACAACGAGATAATAAAAGAAAATATTTCAGTTCATCATAAATAACTCGAAAATCAATCTGCCGATGAACTAAGAAAAAAAAAACTAAGAAATTAATGGGGAAGAAGAAATACAATTTAATGATATTTGGTACAGAGTCATGACACGGACCTGTCTAATGCGACAAGAAGCATGCTTCACGAGAAAAGAAGATTTCATACAGCAAACACTTAATGTATGTACAATTGATGGCGATATATTTTACACAAATGATAAATGAGCGCATTCGCTTTGTGATTTACGACATATAAATATCGAATCTTACACAGGTATACTGTTGCATATATGAATACATACTATATTGATATTTGAGAGTGGGAAATATGACGTTAGAGTTTCGAAGAGTGGTATATATATATAGATATAAACCAGCGCAATAAACCATTTCTTATTGTCGTTTAGGCCATGAAAAAACCTGATGGTGCGATCTGCTGGAACAGGCGAGCTAGCCTGGTTGAACTCGCCCATTATGTATATGTATATGATATTTCACTTTTGGTATGTATTCGTTTTTTTTTTTTTTTTTTTTTTCAAGACTCAAAGCTATCAACTAATGTTCATATGTATGTACAACGCACGTTTAGAACAGTGCGCTACAGTGAATATAATTAATCGGTAGATAAATGACGAGCATACCTTGTTCCTGCTTATTTTTTTCCATCGCCATGCAGGCAATTCGCCATTCTTGAAGCTCAGGAGACGGTATCAGGCCAGCAGATCCTCCCGCCTGATCCTTTCTCGCTTGCCACCAGTGATGATCGTCTTTACTTATAATTTGTAATATATCGCCAATTTTAAAAGAAATTCCAGCCTGTGCACAGGGTATTAGTTCGTCTTCCAAAGGATCGTAGTCAAATTGTGCGCGGACGAAAATCTGCAAACATAACAAAATAGCGTGAGACCAAGAGTATTAGTGGAATATCGAGTACATTAAAATAGCGAACATAGCGTTGTGTTAAGAGTATTGGATGCTAAGGGCGGTTGGGTTATTTACAAAGGCAGTTCCAGATATGGGTTTATGAAGTCTATCATGTCTCTCGATTTTTACCGGTAACATATCATCATACCTATATCATATACATTGCCACTAAAGAATCTAGGTTTGTTCAGTATTATACATAACATTTCGTTGACAACTTATTTACTTGCCGCAATTGCGATGTTACTAGTAATTTATCGAGACTATTCATTGTTCAAGTGCTGTTGTAACTGTATGGTATTGACTTGTGAACGATTTTCATTACTTTGCTACAACTACTTTGAAAGATGTAGGGTATGAACATGAACATACATATATTATTGGCATTCCTTTGCAAAAAAGCTGATGATTACTTAAAAATAAATGCTGGAGTACATCAACAGTTTTTTTTTCACTTTGGCAGATATAGTCATATTACTAATTTTGCCAGATAATATTATCAGTAATAAGTCGATAACAACGCATTCTTGATTACGCAGAAAGGCTAGACACATGCCATTGACGTTTCAAACATGAAAAATGAAAATAATAAATGATAATAATAATAATATAAGTGCAGCAAATCATGAGAATAGAAAACCAAAGACACCGGAAAGGAGATGTTGTATAGTGACGGCTAGACGACCAGTGTAAAGAGGATATTGGAAGTGAATGTAAAGACATGAAGGTTAAACCTAGTTTATGATCAAAGTGTTGACATATTGATAATGGCTTGTCGAATTGCTGTTTAGATGATGCCTAACTTGCCGATCAATTGAATGTGTAAAAACAATTGTTACAGGAAAAGAAGGATAAAGAGAAAACGCATAGCCTTCTAACTACAGCAGTCCAATCACACCAGATCAAGTGGTGGTACTTACTAACACTGGCAGAGGCCTAATCCTGAACAACTAGAGTGTTGAAGAAACAGAAAAAAGGAAAACGATTAATTATTCGTTCAGATGCTTTTAAATAAAAAAGTGAACATTGTGAATTCGATCTCGGCGCACAATATTATACGTCAACTTAACGTTCATTCGGCACGCTTTCCATTTTCAGATACTGTGTACTGGCTTGATGCGCGTTCTGAGACGCATGCAAAGGCAACGCTAATGTGAAAATCAAACTAATGGTACAATTTATCTAATTTTTACAGCATTTTTTATTGTTCAACTTCCCGAATTGAACGAAGCATTATTGATCGTACTGAAGTGCAACGCTATATAACTTTTTTTTTTTTAATATCATACTATGTGTGCTTTGTCTTGCGCTAGTCTGTCTTTACCAACATTTAAAAAAATTTTTTTCCTCTATAATTTGCCAAATTTTTAGGCAACTTGGATTTTTTATTCTTTGTTTCATTAGACTATAAGTCACATCCATAGTACATCTGATTGACCACTGAATAGTTTCATCACGTACGTTTCATGCATAATTTTCACGTCACAATAACCAATAAGTACAGATTAAACGATAACGATTCGGAGCACACCTTATAAGTTTAACACAATAAATATAATAAGGACAAACTGTGATTGATGATTAAAACGATTTACATATTTAAATCAAAATTCTGTTTAATGTACAAAGGAAATTTTTCAAAGTTTTAATTTGTTGTAAAAACCGTCTGAAAATAAACAATTCCAAATTCGTGATATGAGTCTTTCAATATTAGATTCGATGGAACAGCGTGCACTGGACAATACGATCTACAAATCTTGATGATCATCAAAATAAAATGAAATGAATTATTGAAAATGAAGCTGTTTAGCGAAAAATGAGTCGAAACTTAAAGTTTCCGATTTTAATTAATGCAAGGCTGGTGGAAACTTTAAATTTTTTTTAAAAAGTATAAAATATGCAGAAATTAAATTATTTTCATGAGAATTAATTTTTTGTCTGTAGAATCACACTGAGTTAGTCACTGCTTATGAACAGCTGGAGAATCTATTTAACATGGTATACGTCGTGATATTGGTAGAGGTGATAGGAAATGGTGAGACAATTTTCTACACAGTTAGTAACAGGTACGCTATTGACAACTCGTCTGGTGGACTGACTGCTGCTATTGTCGCACGTCCTGTTGCATTCTTTGTCATGCGGACGAAACGTGTGCTTTTGATCAAAGTTTCCGAGATATGCTGTTTCTCTTGTTTCTTGATTCTCGAAAACACGTATCGTCACGACGACTTTACAACAGTCGCGTATATCGCGATGATTGTGCGATGATTGTTATGAGAAAAAAATCAGAATTAGAGACACAGAAACATAACATTACCCAATTTATCCCGGCATACTGCAACAATACGATTGAGGAAGGCCTTGATGTATGCGGGGGTGAATAATGGATTGGAAATTGTGTTGATATTAAAATAAGGATAAATTAAATTTGTATGCACAGACGTATACGAAAATCACACAGAAAGATACAAAAGTATCGATAATCATTAATTGTGGAGTATTGAACGACTGATTCGTATCAATGTATCATCCAAAAAACTTTTTTCTAAAATATGTTATATCTTCCAAGTTTTTAAAATTATTTCTGCAAATTAGACTGAATATAATTTAGATTTTTGTTTTGTTTATGTCATGCACAGCCATAACCGTGCAGGAAAGTGTAGAAATCATAGAAAATAATGTGATGGCAATAACATATACTAAATGTGAGTACGAATACATGACGGGAAATCAATATGTATTGCGATGGTATCAGTGAGTTATAGCACGTTAATAACAGTATACTATTATTATTGCAATAGGGAGTTAGTTGTAGGCGATACGTTTTGACAAAGTATTTTTCAGCAGTTCATGCTTTATTTTATCTTCATACAATACGTAATCGCAACAGCACCGCTATAATTCGCTCACGATCTAGTGATGCTTTTGATTATGTAATAAAAGATGAAACAAAAAAATAAGTTTCAATATCCATTCACGCTCATATGTTTGACGACATATATAATTGTAGTTTATCTTATCTTACAAACATGGCAAAACACAAATAAGATTATCATAATAACGCCATAGTATTAGGATCATTTTAATAACACTATTTAAAAATTAATTCCATTTGCCATTTTCAAAAGTAAATGAAGCCTACCAATTTCATCAAAATATAATTTTTATCTGTCACGGCGGTCATTTCATAAGCATACAGTTTGAAAGTATTTACGATCCGTTTGAAAGATAGAATTTTACAATGAAAAATTAAATAACTTCGGAAGATTGCAATTGTTATGTTCAGAACAAAAGTCATTCGCATATAATATTTGGCTGGCTTACAATGATCAAGGTGAATCTTGGCAATTTATACTATGAGCATAATTTTACAGATAATTTACGTTATTTCCATGACATTCGCATATTTCTGATTTACAACTATATAAACATTTTACATCATAATATAGATATATGCATATATATAGAATATGACTTTTATTTTTCAGAATATCTTCTGATACGCAGATTGGGGATTCTCCGGGACATAATAATAATTACATATAACTTAGTACAGCTTAGATATATGTATTAATTATATATATGTACAAGTAAATATAAATAAGCTTGTAATATTAATAATAACGTCATTTTGAGTACATTAATATTTTTGGTGTTAGACTAGAAAGAACATATATACTTAATTAATGTTAACGTATTTAAAATAAACAGATTAAATCCGCACTATACTTTTATTCTTCCTGTATCTTATTTGTATACATAATAAAAAGTTAAAAACACTGATTGTACCCTCAACTGCATGGGCTTTATTAAATAGCTTCATTTTAGAATAAACAAATTCATAAAGATTCACATTTATAGCACATATTAAAATAATATTGTAATGCATCTGATATCAATAGAATCTTTAGCGATAATTTATTAATTTTTTTACTCTTTTACGCATTTACTTAATTTATTGAAGCAAATTTTAACGTTAAGGTAATTTTGGCGCTTATGCAGGACGTTTTTAGTACGAATTTTCATCACAGCTTGGTTAAATGTATTAAATTGTTCGATAGTGTACTTATAAGTATAACTCTCCAGAAATTCCAGAAGAAAATGTTCAACAAGAATTGTCTGATTGCTAATGTTAATGTTGAACGATACGTAAAGTTTATTTAGTTGAATATCATTTTTTTCTATACCATCCGATATCAAAATTATCAAAGAGACAATTCTATATCGAACAAATTAGTACATGTTACCAAGCTGTAATGAAAATTCGTACTAAACACGTCATGATAAGCGCCGCAGCCACTTTAAACATTTATATATTAATACTATTGCAGATAAATATACAGCTACTAAAATAAAATTTCACTCAAAATACCTGACAATATACACTCCTTAAAATAAATTCTTAAAAACAAAATGAATAGGTGCTTTACATTACACAAACACTCATTTTGACACATTACATTATTCTTATAATAGTGTAAGATTATGTGAATAACTCTCAGCTGAATGTTAGTTCAATAAAGATTCGAACATTTCTATTAAGATGCACAATAGCAAACGACAAAAAGCAAAATTAGTTAAGATATTTTACCGGTCATGCAGACGAGGGTCTTAACATAAATGTAACAAAGGCTTATATTGTAACATTATTAAACTTTTAAATATTACTCTGATGTAATATTTCTTAAATCATATTCACAATAAACAATAGAATAAGAATTGAATCTATGTTCAATAATCGTTGCGTTTGTTACATTAGTCAAGTTCGGTACAGCCTCTTACACAATAAAGTCACGAACTAATACAAGTCAGTATCCTCTCAAAAAGTTTTATATTGCGCAGGATTGATTAGGAATTGTACCAAGAATTACGTAAAACCAAACGGTGAAAAAAAAAACAAATTTAAAAAAGCAAGCCATTATTAAATTTTTTACTGAATAAAGAAATATTTTTCACCGTGGCTTTCGGTAAATTAACAAGATATATTTAATGTAAGAAACAGACAACCAACGAGCAGAGGCGTGCTTTTTTACGTAATCCTAAGAGAAGGAAGAAAACTTTTTATACCATGCACTCTCTTCGTACATTGTACAATTGAAGCAACGTTCTATATACGTATATATAGCTCGGCTTACACTATGTGATGGTTTTAACTGTTTATAGGGTAATTTTCGTGAGGATCATGAAAAACGGATGAAAGTGTTGAAATGTGTGCTAGTGCAACCATATTTATGTAAATTAAGGGTTATCGATTAGAAGATAGTAGATTTTCTTTAAAATTACAAATATTAACTGCTGTGAAACATTTTTTTTAATCCGATGATACAACTAACTAATGTCATAGGAAACAGCATTTATACCTCAAAAAACACGCTGTTTTTAATTATTTAACCCCATCACAATAAGTCGAATATTGCAGGTAAGGTAATATAAAAAAATTAAGCGTGTTTTTTAGTAATTGTGTAAAGTATTAAAATTAATTAAATCTTTATTTATTTTCTTTTATTTGATTGATCACGTAACACGTATTGAAACACGTAAATTATTTGAAATGAGCATATTAATACGAGACTTTAATTAGTTTTATTTAAAATCTAACTGACCCAATTATCTCGTAAACTAGTTTCTCCCTTATTTACCATTAAAAATTCTCAAGCGTCTAAGTTGTTCAGCGCGCGTTATTGTACGAATAGAAAAAAAGTTTGAAGAACCCTTTACTATGCCTTTGCCCATTAAGTTTCAACAATATACGAGAGACTTGATTACACAACAAGATACTAACGAATTCCGCGGGCGATAGACACACTGTAAGATGAAGTAAAATACGTTGTGTATCGTCTTATGTTGCCTAACACTTTTAGCCTTGAACTTTATAAAGTCTTTTTTTATTAAATAACAGTGTACTTCTTTGGACTTAATTAAATTTTATTAAATTCTAAATTTAAAATATTAATAAATTAACGATAATATTCAATATTAGAAATAAAATTTTCTAAAAAAATGCTATCTACGCGACCTTATAATTTATTATGACTAGATATTGAGTTTTTTTTAAAAGATTTGATTTCTACGCATGCTTAAATTTGTATCTATCAAACTTCTCTAGACTTTCACCCTTGTGGCTTTGTATACAATGGTGTAGGCCTATTGCTATAATTCGGAAGTATATTACAAGGAATTTTTGACAAATACATTCAAATCTTATTTTAACATAACCATTTACTAAAAGTTGTCATCTAGTTAATGTTGTATAGAGGAATTCTTAACAAACTCTATCCATATATTCAAAACATAACTAATTTAATTTTTTTTTCCATGAGTTTAACATTCACGTTAACTTTCACGTGTGTCAAGGCGCTTCTGGGAATAAAATGTTTAATTCAAATGTTCTCAAGGCATCTACACACTATTTTATTCAAAGCTTCTCTAATACTATAGAGCGACTTGCAAAAAGTATAAATTATTAAGAACGTCTAATCTAACTCTTGGACTTTCGCGAGCGAAGAACAGAGAGAGGATTTAAACGCCGCCGAGGCGTATTTTCAGTGGACGAGGAACTGCCTAGTTTAAGTTTAGGAGCTTTCTGCGACTTTTGCGTTTTTAAATCTTTGGGGGTCTGCGTTTTAACGGATTTAGAATTACTCGCCGCAGCGCTAGGGACTGTTGTTATAGAAGTGGATGCGGTTGCAGTTGTGATATTGGTGGTGATAGTGGTGGTGTGAGATTGGGAGCAGGCTTGGTTTTTGGGGCTTACTTGTACCTCGCAGGGAGGTGGTGCGCTCCTATAAGATGGTACTATCTTGAATGTTACTGATCCCCGAGCTTCTCGCTATAACATACAAAAATCAACTTTGTCAGTCATTTATCCTACTTGCAGTCCATAAAGAAGTATAAGTATAATTAAGTATAAAAGGAAATTATAATATAAACGACCACTTTTATGATTATACTCACAAGAATCTTCTGTAAGGCATTCACAGACTGATTCGCAACTGCAATTCCGTTGATTTCCCTAATTTCATCACCGACGTGCAAAGTAGCTTGTCTATGGATCATTCCCCCGTGCATTATTCTAGCGACAATACATTTACCGTCTTCATTCATTTTAAGTGTTATCCCCTAAAACATTTTTTACGAAATATGTATTTATAAAGATGCATACCCATTTTTTTTAACTTTTAAGTTGACGCTCTGAGAATTAATGATTAAGTATAATTTTATACCGAACTCACCATGGGTTCATCCGTATTCTTCTGAAACTGGACAAGCCTAACTCTCGTGACGTTCTCGAGTTCAAGGTCACCATTTTGACCCTCAAGATCATCGCCTCCATTGAGGAATGGAAAAATAGGTGGTGGCGTTGCTCTCTTTGCATCTTCTCCATACACTTCTTGACCCGTAACATCTTGTGCTTGAAGTAGAGCCTAAAATACAGGCGTAACTTATTAACATTTTCACCAAACAGAATAGAATCAATAGCAGCTTTATATTATTATTATTATAACAGCAGCCTATTCGACCAGAATTAATTTGTTCAAATTTACTATCAGGTTTTTAGTATTAAGATAACTTTTAAAGAATATAAGCTAAAGTACATTCTCCAATTGGGTCCTTGCATGAAAAAATCTATTAGGGACGTCATGTAGAATATCGATAAATAATTAAAACGTATTTTTTCTTAAATAAATATGAACGACTACGTATTAGCAAAGATATAGAAGGTTGAAATGTGTGACACGACATTTCAACCTTCTATATCTTTGCTTAATTAATAAGAAAAAAAATAAGAAGAAAAATATCCAAAGATACAACAAATAAATTAAAAGTTCTGTTGCCATAACATAAAAGTGATTAGATAATTTGTTGTTTGTATGTCAATTATAACCGAAATAATAAGCATCTTTCAAAATAGTACTTCTATTAATTTGTATTCTCTCTTGGTGAATTCATACTTAACATGCTAGTTGTACAAGGGCGAGTACAAGGTACAAGGTAGTTGTCTAAAGAGCGCAGTTTAACGTGCGCAGTTGGTAAATTATGCAAACGTTTAAGTAGTGCTTCATGTAAAGTTTCCTCTCGACAAAGTGAGCAAAACATCGATAATTAGATTCGCTTTGGTTTACAATTTGTTAATTGTTTATTGTAACGATACAAATTTTCAAATTAGCGACTAAACAAAAACCCCCAACAAAACAATAAAGTCATAGATGCATGTTTTTAAATTTTAAATAGAAGGCTGGGACTGTGAAATAGTAGTTTCATCGTGAGATTCTTTCGGGCTTTTATGGAAGCGGATTGCTCTAGTCGAGGATAAATTTAACGACCTTGACACGAATGCAAATATCGCGAAAAAGCTTTTCACTCTTCTAATGTTACGAAACAGGTATCAAGTGCGTTTCTCGTCAGCTAGGGGCATTTTTTCATGAAAAAGGAAAGCTTATAGCTGTTATTAGCTGCGCAAGTTGCTTTGTTATTTGTAAGCAAGTTTACAAAATGAGAACAATAGCCCTTAAAAGTACTGTGAGACTCGTTATCACGAGGGTGATTATTCAAAATAACAATGCTTCCGGGTATTCGCGATGTAATCATTCATCTGCATATACGCGAACTGTGGCTTTTTGCAGCTAAATAAGCGTACAAGCGAGATATTGTATACGTTTAATTACTAAACAAAAATATATGAATACTATCTGACAGTAAAGCAAGACTCACATAACAAAGCATTTCGTTAAAGCCTATCGACAGGAGCCCGTCCTCAACAGAATCTTCACCGCTTCTATAGCAATACTAGTATCAGGTGCTCTGTAATGCATCAGCAGCAGCAATGCGCAAACGAAACTGATAAGCAGCAGCGAACGTTTGAAAATTCATCACGCGACTCCGTGAATTGACACGGAGCGAAGATATTATGTAGACACTCGTAAAAAAACATGGAGCCAAATAACTGGCGTTACAACACAACGAAACTGCAGGTAGTCGTTATTCGATGCACGAGAGCGGGCCAGGCAGGCCATAGTTCCGCATGTATGCAGACGGATGGCCGAGTACTGACTGAGAAGAGCCCCGCTGTTATTCACGTCATAGCAGTTTGCTCTCTCTCTCTCTCTCTCTCTCTCTCTCTCTCTCTCTCTCACACACACACACACACACACACACAGCCTTCCTCGCTGCATTTTCTCCCGACGCGCGGGTTCTACCTGTTCGCTTTATTCGCGCGCTGCTTCATACTTTTGCCACGCGCCACTACTGTGATGATGCTTTGACTCTACGGACATGCTGTTTCATTAATTGAAAATTACATCGCTCTAATGAAGCTGCTTTTTTCAAGCGTAAAACTCTGATTTTCAAGCGTATTTTTTTTAATGGTACAGCACAGATTGTTTCAATTATTATAAAAATTATCCATCGAGGTTTATTGTGTTCATTAATTGAAACGTTATTGCGCGGTGTCTTGCAAATAATACACCAATTGTTAAAAACGCAATTCTGCGTTCATTTTATATAAAGATTCCATGGCTTTCTAAATTAATAGAAAGTTTTTGTCGCAGAATATAGGCGTGGTTTAGAAATTAAATTAGATGATTATTCAGAAAAATTTCTCTCGTTCCGGATAGGTACTTAATTTTCTTCTGAAGTGATGCTTTTCATGCGCTTGGTAGAACAGCTGTTGATTATGTCGCTATTTTTGTTTTAAAAAAATGACGAAATTCTCGAAAAATTTCGGTATAAGTAAGTAATTAGTTATATAAAAAAATTCGGTATAAGTAAGTAATCAGTTATATAAAAAAATGGTCAAAATGTGTGCCCTTTTTATTTATGGTTTATTCGTGATGATATACTTTGCTGAAGAAGCTATACATCATATGAACACAAAATAATGATTATACATTCCATTTCTACATATCCTAATTATCTATGAAAAGTTGCATACCAAAGCTGATTTGACTCACTAAAAATAAATTAAAATAGGCCTTTTTTGAGTTCTGCTAGTCTTTGTAGGAATCGACGTTATACGAATTGCTTACTCAATATTTAAAAAGGAATCCGGTAGGGGCGCTGCGTTCTTACGCCAAAAAATAGTCGCGCACTCGCATGTATACCTATACGCGGACGCACAAAATAAATATTTATAGCTTAGACGGTATATTGGACACAGATATAAAAATGAGATGCCGCCTCATGTTTTGAAAGGGTAGCGCCTGAATTGCACTGTGCAGTGTGAGAGAGAGAGAGAGCGCAAGGTGGGGGTAGAGCGTTAAAGTTGGGGCTAGAGCATAAAAAGTTATCATTTCAAAATATGCTACGCGCAATTTAAATATGTTTAAAAACATTTTTTACATATTTTTATAACATAAATAAGCACTTAGATTAAGAAAATTCCATTAGATAATGAAAACTATTACAGATTACAATTTACCAAGTTCAACTATTAAATTCCAAACAAAGCACATCTTCATAATGAATCATATCTGATGGAACAGCTGGCGCGCGATTGGTGTATTGGGACCACGATAACACCGTACTTCACTCGGTGTTGGCCGTTTGCATTCGCTTGTATTTAATATTCCATGGGAATGAGCAGTTACTTCGTAAACTTTAGAAAAGTTGTTTTTTCCAAACTTCTTGGTACAACAAAACGCTTAAAAGATGCTTAAAATACACATGTGTGTGCGGTGATCGACAGTTTCTTTTAATAACACGCAGAACTCACGCTCGAATGAAATGCATTTTTTGCGAAAACATCAGCGGAATAGCCGCAAAGTAAGTCTGCAAAAGCCAGAAGATGAATTTCCCAGGCAGCAGTAAAGCGATTTGGTAAAAGTAGGTCGATTTTCTACATCATTTGCACCGTACATAGTCAATCAATGGAACTTTTTGATAAGAGCTTAAGACCCCTCACTAATTGAATTTTTTGCAAGTGAAATTGCAACTGCAGCCACATATTAAAACGAAGTGAAAGAAAAAATGGCGAAACTCTTTTTATGCAGTATAGCAATCATAAATGTATATACATTTATCTTTACATACAGTAAGTCAATTTAGTTTCAAAAGTTAGTTTATCTTTCTACTGCAGTAGTTGTACCGTTAGATGTTAAATTTACAACGACGCTTTGGACAACTTGTGTTTAATTGCTGAGCAAATGGTCAATCTGAAAACCGCAACTTATCGGATCAAAGTGTTCGGGGTCGCCCGTTCAAAACATCTATTAATTGACAGACTCCTTGATTGGATATACGAGTATCAACGGCATGGGAATAGTGTGTCCCGGAGGTGCGATGCTTTATGTACGCTGTCGATTGAGCACAGTTGCTAATTTACTAGTTGCTATCATCACAAAACATTGATGCCCATGGAAATTAGCTCATTTAATCTTGAAACCTTCTTTCGTACGGCCTTGGCCTATGCATGTTACAAAGCTGTACTCTTTGATTGTTCATTCGGGGAATCATTTTGTTCATCTTCAATCGAGAAAGAAGATTCTTTCAAATTAATAATCAAAAGAGCAATGATTTTATGCTTTTCTGAAATATTGGAGGTTTATTTGAAAATGATGTGTAAATACTATATTGAGAAACAAATCTTTACGCCCAAGACTACGGTCTGTTTGGGGACCCGGAGATTCTGGTTAAGTATTAATCAAGAACCAACGATTCGTGCCGTAGCTTAATCCGCATCCTCGTTTCACCTACAGAGGAATGTACTTAGAACACCCCTTGAGAGTTAGGTAGGAGACAACACCCTTGAGATTCGATTGCACTTTGACATGGTTTCGTGGGAGGTACTAAAGTTTTTAGTACGAAAATGGAATTTACAGCGCTGTTAGGTATTCTTCGACACTCTTTATCTCTGGAGAGGTTTTATTTATTTACCGATCCAAGATATAAAACAAGCAGAAAAATGGAATCTCATAGCGTAAAGTGCGAAAGCTATCGCCGCTGCTACACTAATACACAGTATTATTAGGTATATTGAAAACTGCAGCTGGTGTCAGATCGATCGGTCGAAGGACGATCAAGACGTATAGCGGGGAGAAATCACATGTGGAGGAAAACGAATTGAGATTTCGATGTGAAACGTTTAATTGATCCTTCTGTTTTATTCGCATTGAAATAAAACGCCAGTTCGACGGCTGCTGGACTCTTTGATATTGCTGCGCATCAAAATAGGTCAGTTGACTCAGCTCTTGTAAAACACAAAGAGGCAAACTTGTCTATGTATTGACGGCGTGATTTCTGCTGCAATGCTCTCATGTGTGTGCACAGGACATGCGAGCTGCTGGCGTAGCGTGTATATGCATATATACAGACCGCGGGCCTGCACTGCAGCAGCGCGAATATAAAAGTGGGTTTGCCGCTTGAAAAAAGCCCCACTTCGAGCCGTACACCGACACGCGCCGCTACATCCAATATATGAATGTGCGCAGAGTTCGCTGGAGCATCGCGCTCGCTAGCCGCAACGGAATCCCGCACACTAGCTTTATGTATTAGCCGAAGCCTTTTCAAATCCCTTTCTATCGAGAGCGACGATTCGGTATCTTGTTTCGAGAAAACTCGAGAGAGAGAGAGAGAGAGAGAGTTGCATGCGAAACATGTGCATAGGACAGGATTTCAGCCGCATGTGCGACGTGTATGTACGTATCACACAGAGTCAAAAAGCTCGCGAGAGAGATCGTCTATCGAAATATCGATTTTCTTTCTCATTGCGGATAGTTCTATCAGACAATGCGGGGATGATGCGCAGCGCGGACAACGAAACAGAAAAACTCCGACGGCAGCGGCGATGTTCGGGGAAAATTAAAAAGTTATAAATACAAGCTGCGCGCACGTGGCTTGTGTTATTTTTATCATCGGGGGAGCCCTTCCGATGCGAGAGTTTGCAGTCGAGTGTTATATATACGAAACGCCGACTACATTCATTTTCCATTTTGGGATCGGTGTGTGTTGGGTACAAACTTGGCTTTTGGATAGTTTTAGCGAGGAAATCAATTATTCGACAGCGAGAGTTTCAATAAATGAGAGGAATCAGAACGCCGCTGAGTTGGGTGTGCGAGCAAGGGGGAGAGAAAAATTCATGCCACGTAGGCGGCGCTGTAAGAGGGGTTGAAAGTTGGCCGACCATGCTGGAACGTTCGGCAACTCGTTATCTTGTTATATGTATGGATGTACACGGCAGAGATAGATGTATGTACACAGCCACCCTCTAACACACACACACACACACACTCAGAGCGTAAAACTAATTCAACGTAATGGACTATTTCCTCGCATTAAGTGCAGATTTTCGAGCAGGGCCAAATCAATAATCGAAGCTGAGCCTCGTGTGTATCCTCGGGTAGGCCGGTGGCGCACACACGGCTCTGCAGCGACGAGCGGTATAGCAGTACAGCGTGGGCAGCGCGCCGTGTGCGCCGAATGTTCAAAGCGGATGAAATAATTGAAAAGAGCCCGATGCTACAGCGGCGGCGGCGGCGGCGGCGGCGGCGCCAGCAGCATACTGCCGCAGAGCGCGCCTCTCCACTGCAGAGCCAAGCTTATTCTATATGCCGAATTCGAGGTATATAGATGCGGCTACACGACGGCCGCCTGTGCTCTACGAGATACCGAATTTATAATTCCCAGGCTTCGCGACTCCTATGTATATACTATATACATCCTAGCCTCTGAGCAGCCTTTGCTCACCTCGATTCCTCCTTCGCATTTAAATGTGGAACAGGCCTCGCTTGCGGCGGAAACCAGACTCTTATTTCCTTTCTCTTTAGCCAAGATGTTTACTGCTGCTGCTGCTGCTGCTGGAAACCCGAGACACGTGCCCTCGAAGCTTTATTCTGCTGCGCGAGCCTTGCGCATTAACTATGTTTTTTTTTCTTTCTCTCTTATATATAGCTTGGACAATTCTTTGCACCGAGTGCAGTCTAGTCTGCAAATTATGATACATTTCAATATTGGAAAAAGTCAGTCATTCAATTTCTCGTAGCACACGGCGTGCAGTAGCCTGATGGCCGGAGTGCATATCTCTAAAAGATTTGTACATATGCTCTTTTGATGGAACGAAAAGTGCGATTTCATTTCTGCCCCGTTCACTCATGCTGAAAAAACTCGTGAGAATTCAACAAGATGAATGATCGATGAATGTTTTCACCGAAGGTTGAAAGGGACACGCATATCTCGCATATCTCGCCGCACTTTGCACTGTGCGCGATTTTTTAATAACTCAGTTGAAGTATTCGAGTTTCTGGATTTTGTTGGCGAAAGCGTCGACGACGACGCGTCCGTCGGTTTATTCAGCAATATCAATTTAAAAAAAAAGTAATATATAGAACGGTTATTGGAAACCTTTATTCGCCAGTCACTGTGAACGTGTCTAAAGTTTATCCCACATGACGCGTCCGACTAAAGCCAGACTGCCTCTACTTAAATGCTAAATTTGTATTGACGCGATGTATTTACCGTCGCACAATCCACAGATCCGTTATATAATAGTACATAGAAATTTTTTGCAAAAAGCACATCACGTATACGTGTATATTGATAATACATATAATCCGGTGCCAAAAGGAGACATCCGAATGTAGGCTGGAAGAAGCAGAAATGCGTAGTGAGACATGTCCGGGGGCCGTATTTCTTTGGAAAAAATTCGAGAGGAAGCCAGCGGCGGCGGGGCGAGTGTAGGTATATGTTATAAGGGTGGAAGCTGCCGCCGAGGAGAGAGAGCGAGAGAGAGAGAGAGAGAGAGTTCAAGGAGGCGAAGTAATGGCCGATCGTTTACAGTCGGAGTATAATGTGTCAAGCATATACCGTGCGGTAGGGGATGAGGGCCGAAGTTGATGATTCTATTTTCCGCCCTTGTTCGAAAGAACGTTGATCGAGGCGATCAGAGTAGCGAGAGGGTCGTATATAACGTGCGCATTGACGGCGGGAAAACTAGCGACACGTCGCCGTATATAATACACGCAGCAGCCCTCCTTCCACCTCGTCATCTCATTCGTTTTCCGAGAGCGCGCGTTGCTATAAATTTAATTTCGACGCATATTTTCTCAGCAGCAAGAATAGCAGGTGGTGGGCTTTTCACTTGACGTCCTGGGCCGCACCTCTGCAGTGTGACTATACTATATAGGTGCGCGCGCTCTTGGGCTGGCGCCGCGTTAATTAAAGCTAAATAATAATGAGACGACGCATAGCTGCGCGAGGCTGCCGACGACGTTTTTACTCATTGTATCATTGTGTTTGGCTTGTCTGTTTGGGGCTGGAGAGTAGTAGCGAAGAGTAAAGTACGTAATGTCGCTGAACTTGTCACGTACGGCCAAGGCGAAGTGGATGAGCGAAGTAGGTCGTGCGCAGCTTCTTTCGCCTTCTCATATACTCCGCCCTCGCTGCAGCTCCTTCACCGGAGAAGAGCAAATAAGCAAGAACTTACGGCCAGAGGAGAAGAGAGAGAGAGAGAGAGAGAGGCTCGTCCCATTGCTGCCAGCCAATTCGCCGGGAACGCGCGCTGTACGATATACTTTTTCCTCTCTTGCTCTCAACGGCGGTGGCATTTAGGATGTTTGACGATAATTCAGTTACATAATTGAATTGTCGCTTCGCAGCGAGCGAGCCTTCATATTTTCCATTTAAAGAGCGGTCGTTTCCTCGCCCCCTTGCAACTCACGTCCACAGAGCTGGAGAGGGAATACCTATACAGACTTGTGCAAGATTTTTCCGCCCTCTCCCCATCTCAAGTTGTTCTTTCATTTTTATCGCGCACACGCAGCACAGAACGAGAAATACTGATAGGACTGGAATGGGCCGGATAAGATCCTGCCTAGGATATACTGGGTCACTCGATTCTCAGTTGCAGCACCGTTTGGCTGCGTTCCAATCATCTTCCTGCCGCTCTGCTCTTCTTCTGCGCGCTCTCCCTCTCTATACATGTAGTATATACGTGCGGAGATATTGCAGGAATTGAGAGCGCGCCCGCTGCATTCGTTAATATTTTTACGATATATTTCGTCGTTCAATGTTAACGGCTCAACTTATATAGCTATCGACTGGCTTGTAATTCAATTGGCCGCTTCGGATTGCGCGCTCTGGTAAAAAAAAAGTTTTCCGCTTAAAATTGAAAGTTGCGTCAAAAAAGCCCAGCACTCGCGTTCCAAGGACGCGCACACGTTGCAGTCGCGCTGTAGAATCCCGGGAAAGAGCAACATTCGCGATCTAGATCATTATTTGGGGCACGCTGCAGGCAGCTCTGGGGGCGGGGGCGGGGAGGGACAGGGAAGAAAAAGTATCGGGCTATACCGCATATATTTGCCATTCCATTTACATTGTTGCGCATAAAATACATCGTCGAACGCAGCTTTGTAAACGACCCTCCTCTCCCTCCCTGCCTCCGATATTGCCGATATAGAGTATAATATATGCAATCCAAACGGGTACATCGGAGATATTAAAATTTCGCTAACCTAGTGATCGCCGACAAAGGCTCGGATCTTATCAGTCGGATGCAATTAAAATAAATAGAGATAGAGAGGGAAAGAGCGGAAGATTGATTTTTTCAGCTTTTCGCGGGCATTATCACCCCCCCCCCCCCGCGACGAACGAGACACACGGGATGTTCGCTGTCGGACTCGCGTAACAAGCTATTCATGCAGCAACGCATTTTTTTTTTCTTTCAATCACGCTGTCTTTCATTTGTACGTCCGTCTGCGAGAGAAGAGATATCGCCGGAAGCCGTTTTATACGAGAGAAACGAGGAGCCATTGTACGAGGTTGATGGCTGAAGTCGCTGAATGATTGTGTGCGTGCGTGTGTGCGGCGGCATCGAGAAAAGACGCGTAAAGAGACAACGGTAAAGGATCATGGACCGGCAGAGCAGCTATCCGTGTGTATATATATATAGCAAGGACACTTTCCCGTGGAGGGGGTGTCGGGAAAGCCTATGAGCTGGAAGACATAATGCCGGTCCTCTGCTCCCTTTCTCATCCTTGCTTCCTTTCATCCTTCGTTTTTCCTTTTTCCGAAACATAGCGACACCCCAAGACAGTCCTCTATAACCGTTGGGGGGGAGAGCGCGCGCAGACTGAAATTTGCTGGAAGGCATCAGGTTGTCTCGCTTCTCTGCCTTGGGATATTATATATCCAGCATGAAAATCCGATCTTATCCGAGGAGCTTGGATAAAAATAAAAAAAAAGAGCAAAGTACCGAGTGGAAATGCGTCTGCATCAGCGTGGCTATACGGAGCCTGGATATATATACGTAAAAGCGGAAAGTTAGAGAGAACGAAAGCGACTTTGGGATTTTTTGAGCTGAAAAAAGGCAAGCTCTCGTACGTATACATATATAATTGTTCAAGTTGAAGATCAGACGTGAAGAGGTCGCGGCGCGAGGCTCGAGTGGATGAAGCGCCGCGCGCAGGCATATCGTCATAGTGACGCGCGGTTTTCCCGCTCTCTTTTTCGCCGCGCGCTGGTTCCTCTCATCCGCGAAAGTAATGACTAAAGTTGCTGAGTGGCACTGGGCTGCTCAAAAGATAGCACACACAGAGCGGCGGAATTCCCCTACTCGTTTGAGAACTGATGCAAACCCCCATGCAGACACGAGAGTTGGCGTAGCTCCAAGCAACTCGGAGCGATTGCCTGAGCGAAAGTAGCTCGGTCGCATATCCGCAGCTCGCTTTGCCCGTACCCGGTATATCTGTACGTGTGTGTGTGTGTGTGTGAGCTATCCCGGGATTCCCACGCTCCGCCGATGTTTTCCGGCTAAATACACGTGTCTCATCACCCTAGTGTACCTATAGGAGAGAGTAGGTATAAAGAGAGAGGACGTAATGCTACCGCGGCGTCGCACCGATCCGTTCTAGAATTAATCTCCCTCGCTGTAGCTCGCTTGCCCCGGTAATAAATGATTACGCGGCGCCAAAGCTGTCGGAAGCAGGCAAGTCTCGATGCATCCGCCGCCGGAACTGCAAGCCTCGAGCTTGAGCTTCGACGAGAGAGAGAGAGAGAGCTGCCTAGAGGGGGTGTGAGACACACGACTGCCGATGTGCGCTGCTATCACACCCCGGCTATACTGGCATGTGGTAAATTATAGGCAACGCCCAATACCTTCCTCCCCCCTACACACACACACACACACATGTACACGAGTCGCCTAATACGCCACAGGAAGAGATAGCAGAGAGGCACGAACACTCGATTGTTCGGGGGGACATTTTTACCGTTTCCTTATTCGATTGTTTCGCGCGTACGCGCGGCAATATCTATCTCTATATCGCTGCCAGCTAGTATAGAGAGCGCGAATTTTCTTTCGTTCTGGCGTTGCCTCCCGCTATGTATACTCCGGATGCCCTGTTTTATGCGAGACTGGACATTCGCGCGCTGGAGCTTCCGCGTATATACCGCTTGACTGACACTCGGCTGCGCGCGAGATCCACCCCCTGCGAGTATACACTCGGAACAAATTAAACAAAATTAAAAATCCTCCTCTAGCGCGATGCGCAAACATTTAAATTAAAATCTTCTTAATTCACCGGCGAATTAATTCCATGCGCGTGCGCGGAATTTTTCTCTTTATTCATTCCAGTCGAGAATATTATGAAAACTCGCTGAAAGTGAAGCGCCCAACGTCAGGCTATATATGCGCAAAAACTTGGCCCGTTATCCTGATCTTTCGGAAATGAGAAAATAATTCTAGTTTCTCGAGAGGGGCGCGCGAAACTCGACGTTCGATTTTCTCACTCTCTCAGCCCGGCGGCGGACACCTCGGCGATTAACCGGAGCAGATTCAATGAAATTACCCGCGAGAGAGAAACTCGGCTTGAAAGCTTCTTCGAGCTCTTTTGCTTAAATTGCAGAATAGCAGTGCCAGTGTCTGCGTCGCTCAAGAGTAGGCGGATGACTTTTAAGTACGGCAAATCGTTTGTTATTATACGTTAACGCAATTTAGCTAGGGACACAAGCAAGCGAGAGAGAGAGAGACGCGCGACGGAGGCGACGAACCGAGATGAAGATAAGCTATGAAGAAGGAATAAACGAGCAAAGAACGCGACGGCCATAAAAAGCTCGGAGATTAAAAAGATTAAGCTGCCCGGGTAGCACGCACGCCTCGCACGGATAAAAGCATCATTTTTCGGGGCAGAAACTTTTTAGATTGATGCTTATTATAAAAATGCTTTTATTTTTATAGTAAGTATATACACAAAGGCGATGTTATGCTCGTAGCTCGTAAACGTCCAACTTTGTCGTCGGGGAAAACACATTCACGTGTCTCTCGGCACGTAAAAATCATTATATACTATGGCAGCAGCAAAAAAGGTTTTTCGTGTTCCTACGAAACGTGAACGAATGAGAGATCGAAATCCCACTAGCCTCATCGACTGCCTATATATATGGGCTATACTGGCAAAAAATAATGCTGCCTATTTGCTCCGTTGGGGAGATTTTCCAAAGCAATATGCTTACACCTATATACATTCTATAAACTAAAATTTACGCAGTTTAACGGATCGCCGTCCGAAAGTATAAGAATTTTCACACGCTCGATGAATCGAGCACAGAGCAAACGAATTTCATTTAGAATTCAGTGCCAAGAGAAGACATTTTTTTACTCTTTGGAAGTATGATATTCGCAAGAAATGTAGCAATCGTGAAAATGAGAATGAAGATAAAAAAAAAAACGAAAAGTATAGGTGAGGTGTGGCGTCGCGGAAATGGAACGAGAGCTGTGAATTGCGCCGGGCATTGGAGATTGAACGTTAACCGGGTTGTCGGCGGCTTAATGGGATTGTCAGCTTCCTTGGCGAGATCGTTTGGCCTAATGAAGCGCCTGATGAAAAGATGGCACACGACGTATCCTCTTCGCGAATATGTCGTTCAGTGAATTAATCGGATCGCAATTCAGAGGAACAGACTTTAATTCTCGCACTCGCAAATCATCGATGCAGTTATCATCATAGATCTACTTGAAATTACTGTAGTGAACGCAATTCAACTCATTCGAGTTGTGGCTGCAGTATATTGGATAAAATCAAGAGTACTTACGATACGATGTATTTACGCAAAGCGTGTCAATTGCAGAATCGACTCACCTGAAACAAATAGAAAACAAATATTTAGAAAATTGAATAATAAAAATGACGCAATATGTATACGCAATCGCGTAAACTCCCCTCGAAAGGAAGCATAGCTTAAAAGTCGGTTCAGCAAAAACGAGACGACGGATCAATCTATTAGCTTCAGATTCAAACGCGATTATACGCATGTATTATGCAGCCACCGGACTGCAGGATCTCTCAGTGCGCAGAAAAGAGGACTCGGTAAAAAAAAAATTACAAAAAAATTCAAAAAAGAATACACATCGAAACAGCAAAGAATAGAAACGATGAATAGTTATAAAAGAGAAGAAAAAGAAAAGGATTTTTGCAAGTCCTTTGCGCGCAAGCACGTTTGAACTAGGAATTCCGCATTGCGGACAGTCGAGATGGATTCGCACACAAACCACATATACCGGGTGGTGTTCCTCACTTTATTCCTCGTGCAATTAACTTTTCAAAATGGATCCAAGGAAATGAAGAGACCGAAGTGACAGAGGCTTTTATTTCGAGTTGGAAATATATATGTATACTCTTGAGGCAAACTTTTTTCGACGAATGTTTTTCTTACAAAGAGAATAAATAGAATCGAGCATCAGCGAATATTGATAATATCAGTTTTTGTTTTGCTTGGGAGAAAGCGCGCGGTAGGTTTCTAATGACTATAATTTGCATTTTGTTTCACAGTCCTTTCTTATTGTGTTCTGTGGAGAATTTACATTACAAATTTTCTTCATTCACTATTGTATTTCCAGTTTATTATGCCGCTCACTTGAACATTTTTCTCCAGACAATTGAAAATAATTCAATGCGCAGTTCAATCAAATCTTCGACTGGCAATTAAGCGAGTTGTTATTAATTGAATTGTATATATTTTACTTGCGAACGCCTTGGTCGAGAATGACGTAGTGCGACTGCAGTCAATATGTTATTGGGGGGGAATTCGCAAAGAAAAGAAAGGACTGAGTTAAACAAAAGGAAAGCATAGCCCAAGTTGAAGGTAAACCCAAGAAGTCTTCCCCTCGGCGCTTAGCCTGGTTTTATCGGGGTCAGCTAAGAAAGACTGGTGCAAAGGTAATTGTTAGAAATGGTCCTGACCGTGCGCCGGAATTTCTGGTAAATTAAGATTTTCGGCCAAAGAAACAGAAAAAGAAATATAAAGTTGGCTATAGTCCTGAAATTACGGCCAGCCTGTACATCGATAAAGTTTTGGGCTTTATTAGAAAATACGGATTTCTAGGTGTTTACGACTTGCCGTGAAACATCGCTCCTGTCGAACTCTGCCTTATTATACTTATAACGAAATAATAATTTCTGAATTGCGTATTTTTCAAACTATTCACGTTGCACAATATTTCATTCAGAACATCTCGAAGAAATTTAATTCGCTTAATCGAAGCTTCTGTTATATAAATATCGTCTTACTCGGGATCTTGCTCTCCAGAATGGCGGTATATAAATACTCGCGCACGATTAATCTCACTTCATTTCTGCAGTTACCCTGCTTGATGTGCTTAGACTGTTCGTTATTCTATACATGTATATACACGGACTAGTTACGCCCGTGAACGCTCGCATTTTGCATACTCATACTTTTTCTCCAGCATAATTGCATGCATAAAGTTTCAATGTCCAGGAAATTGCCAACTCCCCATGGTACAAGCATTGCTTGTTTTTTATTTCTTTTTTATTCTTCTCGCGAGACTATTCCGTTTCAAGATCTAATTCTGCTATTGTCGCTAATGTGAAAATGCGTATACATGCGTTACTAAAATACATATATATATATTTTTTGAAAGTTCCATGATTCTCGCCCAGTTGCAGGGTTTATCTTACTTTCCTCTGATATTGAGTTACGTGACAGAAATACGCAGCCAAATGTCCAAATTTAACCATCAAAGTCTTTATGACGGGGAACAAATATTAAGATGACAGCGTTCTTCTATAGTAAAGCACTTTGAAGACACTCCGCCGGCACATAAAGTTGCAAAGTATATAAAAGGTGTTCCAAGTTTTTGAAGAAAGACGTTAAAGACAACTTTCGATCTTACGAGTGCATGCTTTTTGCCCGAGCTTTTTAACGGAAAAGGAAGAGTTAGACAAAGAAAACGGAGGAAGGAAGCTGCATCGATTGAGCAAATGTTTTCACCAAATAACACGAATTACTCGACTCGAAGCGATGTGTTTTCATGAATTTACAAGCGCTTTTGAAATTTAATGGACACGAGCGAAGCTTTGAACCTATTAATAATGCAGGAAGAGACAAAGGTATCGAAGAGAAGCAATAGCTCTCGATGGAGATTCAGAGAAAGATGTATAGATTATCGATCGACCTTGCCATTCAGCGTTTTCCTTGCGGCGACCAGAGTGGCTGCCGAGTCTCCATATAACACGGCTATTATAAGATAGCTGAGCAACCGCTATACGGAAGATGTGCGAGCGATTCAATATTACCGACAGTCGGGGTATCGGAGAATGCCCTCCTGTATTAGACGGGCGCGATACGACTCGTCGACTTTGGCAGACCGAGGATTCTAAGTGAACCAACTGGCCGTCCACGACAATTTCATTACGTCCACGCGTGTTTGCGTTGGCAATCGAGCTATCGAGCTTTGTGAATTATTCGAGCTCCTCGAATTATTACCCGCCCGATGTTTACTACATTACGAGCTTGAAATCAGCTTGAACAACGCAAAACTTGAAGCATTTCACTCACATACACGTAGATACAATTTTCAAAACTCTGAAATAATAATTTCTATCTACTTTAATGCTCGTGTACGCTTCATCTTTATACCCAGGGGAGGCGGAATACAAAATCGTAAACTAATTTTCTGGAACTGAATGCACTTGTGTGTATTTTTTTGTATATTTTTGCGGGGCACGTCGCTGAATTGTTTCGCGCTGGTAAACTTCTTACGGCCAGGCTCAGCGAAAGTTTTGAAAACAGTGAGCTGTGCCAAAGTAAAACATTTTCCACCGTCAGACCTACATTTTTTTTAAACGTACATATACGTTACCACTGAAACTGAATTCACGTCAGTATTTCGCTGAATTGATATTTTCAAAATAACAATTTCCCTTTTATATTGCTCGATGACCCAAAAACTGTCGGTGCTCCAGTTTTTAAAAACTTGAAAATTTTCAAAATCACAGAGTATTATGGAAGCTGTTAATATTTAGCCAAGCGAAAGACGGAAGACATTAATTTACGTGATATATGGCTTTATTTTTCTTCAGCTGGCTAGTATAGAAGGAATATTTCAACGTTTACTCCAACTTTTTGTCTTCTTCATTCTAGTATTGATTTTTGTCAGTATTACATTCTTTTATTACTCCTGTATTCTTAAAAAGATATTGTAAGCTCGTAAACGCGCGCTATCTTTTTATGAGGTGTCATTTCGTACGTTTCATATCCTGTGACATAGTACCTTTTACTGGATCAAAAGACTCGATTTTTCGTCTTTTTTCACCATCATTTGGATAAGTATATATGATCCTTCACAAAAATGCAAACGAGAATCCACGCAGCCAGTTATATTTTTAACAGTATACTTTTATAAAAAATTTCAGCATATACAGGCATTGGGTTATTCTACGCCAGTTTCCTATACGCTCTGCAAAATTCTGGCATGGAAAAAGGCGCTTTCTATAAAATAAAACCACGCCTTTTCATGCGCAACAATAAATGCTTCCACTTTTTAGTATTCGCGGGGATTGAGGAGAATTCGTAAACAAAGATATTAGGGCTGTTATGTCCAAAATCCAGTGAAATAAATATTAAAGTTGTTATGCTGCGAGCAGAATACAACACGGAACGCAATTACTTTTTCAGTGCCAATTTCGGCGAAACTTTTGGCCGGATGTGAGAATAACGTTTATGTAACACGTTAACGATTTTCGCGTTTTTCGTACGTAAGGTATATATGGTGTGCACCAAGGGCTAAGTGGTTGCAATACTCGTCTGTGATTCGTAAACGCACTCGCCTTGCCTCGTACTGCAAATTCCACACTCGGTTTAAAAAAGTCCACTTTGCGCCCTTGGTACCCAATACACTATTGTAGCGATTACTCGATTTCATGAATTCACAGTTTGTTTGGTTTTTCGCGCAAAGCAGCACGCAAACTATTGGAAAAAAGTCGGCTGAAATTCTTATTGCACATCCGCAGACTTTGAGTGAAGATTTAAAAGTAGGAAAGAGAAACGTGAGTAAATCGACTATGCGTCAACAGGGAAAATAGTTTATTAATTCGCCGTATGATCCTCGCAGCCTCTATGATATAGGAGTAATGATTTTCTGTCGATGAATACTATGTCCTCCAGACAGGCGGGAGGGGTGTACGAGGGAGCGAGAGAGAGAGAGAGATAGAGTGAACATCAACTAGCAAGGCAGCAACGCCAGAAGCGCAGGACTGACGGAGCATGAAACAGAGTCGATACTGTACGTATCACGCGTTCACGCCAATGGCGCACTTGACGCTAGCCATGAAAGCTAGACGTTTTCTCTCTAATTAATGCGATAGCTCGATTTAATGACCCCATTAGTCCGCTGATGGAATATGATCCGGTTGAATTACGCCACACCGCATAACCTCATCCTTAGGGACACGCGCAACAGTCCTGCTGCTTGGCGCAGCAGTAGCCTATATTATAGTTATATATAGTACACGATACATCCAGCCTAGTACTGATGTGCCGCAGAGCTTTTGAATTCATTCACAGAGTAATCGGATTTTTGACGGAGAGAAAGCGAGTCTCTCGAGGGGCCAACGGCCGAAACGATGATTATTCCGGTCGTAGAACATTTTTATGGCGACAAACTGACAGTTGGCTGCACTTGGCGACACTGCACACTCCTCTCGGTCAGTTTACGAGCTCTTCGCTGCATCTCTGTATTATAATTCGACGTACAAAATCCTCGACGGGTCACACGTATGTGTTATACTCTTGCGCGCTCTCGTCCGCTCTTTATCGCTTCTCCGCCGGAAGATTTTCTTGTAAAGCTGGTACAATACAAGCTTGCCTTCAGCAGCTCATAAAACTTTATGGTAATGTATTACAGTAATTCTTCCGAGCGCGAACGCGCACTAAAAAGTCTCCGCAACACCTTATCGTTGATTTATTATACACCGAATGCTCTCTCAGCGTCAAATCGACGTAAACAATTGTATAGCTACATACTACTGCCTCTGGCCAAAAGTATACAGCAGTAAAGCGGCTAATTAAATGTTCCTACGAGAGATTGCGAGTCATAGTTACAGATACTGTTATTGTTGACTTTGTGCAAGGAGTGAGCGAGACAAATTGCACGCGTATGTGTATAGTCTCAACAACGTTTCTCCATATAGTGAGGCAAGTTTTGATTCATTGCAGCGTACATCCCCAGACAATGTAGCATCAGCCTCTCCCATGTGTGAGCTAATGCTGCTGCTGCTGCTGCTGCTGCTGATGCTGTTGCCTTAGGAGCTGCAACCGCAAAGGGAACCTGATTCAATGCGCTACTATACTTTAACTCGCGAGTTTTGATCCAATTTCTGTTACCGTTGGCTGTTCTATACCGTGTGTGCCACCTTATATCGCTGTGATGCATTTTCGAGTTTTGAGCCGAGCTCAAAGGCAACGGATACGGAGGTGGCGTGAACAAAAAATCGATCCGTCCTCGCGAGAGGAAAATTCAATCGAGCTCTTTCGTCTTTGCGACCATCAAAGACGCGGACCGTCTACGATATATAAGAAAATGTGATGTGCATAAAGCGCTTGCACGTAGTCTCGTGGTTGAGCCGCGAATTACGGACCTTATTCAAGCTTTGTGCGTGATGCTAATGTATTCCATCGAACAAGTGCGCACTGGGCGGCCGTGCAAACAACAACCGCAGTGTTTTGAATAATGAAGGCAAGCTCGTGTCGCAGTCATGGGTTGTCTACTGCTGCTGCTGCTGCGTTGGCGAATTGCCTTTCCTCGGCTGTATTTTAAAATGTCGACGAGCGACGCAACCTATATATATATACATATATAGGTATACATCAAACCTTAACGTAATTGTATACGTTTCCTTGCGATTTCGCCAGCAACGGACAATTCGTCCTAATCAGGTTTTTTCTCTTTCTCTTCTATACAATTCCGGCGCTGAAAGAAAGAGCGAGTCGTACATCACTCCAGCTCGCGAGTCGCAATTTTTTCCCCTCTTTCTGCGCATATAAAGCAAAATAAAAATAGTAACTGCAATTTCAACGCGTATAAATACTGCCCTCGTAATACGAAGCGAGACCATTAGTTCTCGTAGTTTCGTATCCAGTAATGAGTGGACTCTCTCGCGCGGTGTCACTGCTTCATGGCGCTATTATTTCATGAGTAACTTTGCTTCGCGTGACTTCGGTGACGCGTTGTATATAACGCAAGCGCTCGTTCTCTCTCTCTCTCTCGTTCCGCATGCTCTGACGAAGCTACGCATGCGAATGTGTTTGCGTATATTTGTTTGTGCTTGTAGTTGATTGTTTGCTTTCGTGAATATGCGCTTACTAAAAGAGCCGAGATTAATTAACGAACACGAATTGTTTTTTTTTTATTTTGATCAAATTTCAAAGGAAATCTGAAACAAATCGATGTTTGTCCTGCGTAAATTTGCTCTTCTCGCCAGTGGAAAGATGCTATATCTTTCGACCTCGTTCATTTTCGAGCGTTTAAAATGGTTGGAATAAGAAAGAGAAAAAAATCTGCCGCACGAAATAACGCGGTTTCGTTGCCGCTATAAGCACGGAGAGAAAGTATAACGTGTAGGAGGGGTGTATAAAGTCAAATATTAGAATAATACAAGACGCGGCTGAAAGCGTACGGAACTCGAGCTAAGACAAATACATTCGTAGAGAGAAAAGGCTGTACAAGTACAAGGGGAAGAATCAGAGCGAATCAAATGGGATCCGTCGCTGGGCTCTTTTATTTTATGGCTGTACAAGTAAAAAATTGTTTTTACAGAAAAATTAGGTTTCCGACACAGCCTCGCTATTCAATGCATATATATTTTTTCTTTTTTTTCGTGAAGCCCTATATAGTATTTTCAATTTATATGTAAATAAACAGAGATGAGTGAGAGGGAATTTGAGCCAGGAGAGAGGAATAAAGCAATACATATATATATTTCGTTTTATAAAAAGTATATTAAATTGCGCGCAGTAAAAACAATTTTATTGTTATGAGAATACGAGCCGAGTTTATGGGTCATCACCTTGACTTTAGATCCGCCGAGCCGAGCAGACTGGCAATGTGGATATAAGGTGAGCGAGCGCGCGCTCGCAATGCTGGCGTTAAATCTCCCGCAGTAAGGAAATTTAATAATCCGATGAATTGCACAACGTTGGCAAAAAGCTGCGAGACGTTTTGAATTGAAAGTCCGCGGGTTATGCCAACGTCGAATTTCGTTTGGGATTGATCGATGTGCTCGCAACCGAAGCGTCCAGGGGCTACTTCAATCGGGAGAATTGAATTTTTCAGTCACACACGCGCGCACACAGAGTGTGTATAAAGGAAAGCAATCTGGAATAATAGTTGGCAGTGTAGCGGGTATAGCATTTAGCGCTCAGACATCCCTCTCGAACAGTGCGGAGCTTTTGAATAATAAGCCAAGAATGGGCGCTGTTTACTTTGATAAATGAGCAGCAGCTCGCGAAACTCTCCGGAGACTGCAGTAGAAAGGAGCTGGAGGAGGAGGCGAGGAACAATAACAGAGAGCTATATCGCGGATGAGAGAGAATAATAATCAGGGAGAATCGAGTGGAGAGTATACAGTATACGGGGGAGGGGGGGGGAGCCGCAGTGTACCTGATGCGTGTGATAGTCCAGGGCTCCGTTAGGCATCCTGAAACGAAAGGGGCTGTGCACGGGGCAGTTGAATCGAAAGGAGTTCTCGCTGGGCATGATGGGCAGCGGATGGCTGTGCGGGCCGAAGATGACGCTGTCGAGCGGCAGGGGCCTGCCGACGCAGTCGAGCGACCTGCACGAGTGGCCGATCGGTCTGCAGCCCGCCTGAGCAATGAGTTGCTGCTGCTGCTGCTGCTGGTGCTGCTGCTGGTGCTGCTCGATGAGCATGAGGCGGCGCTGCTGCTCCTGCACGTGGTCGAGCGAGTGGCTGCAGCCGTGAGCGTGGCCGCGGCAGCTGTGGTGCTCGTGGAACTGTCCCGCGTAGTCCATGAGCCTGCAGGGCCTGTCGAGGGGCCGCAGGGCCGGCGGGGCGCCGTACTGCTCGAGGTTGCGCATGCTGCCGGCCGCGCTCGACGGCCTGCAGACCTGCTCGATCGAGCGCACCGACTCGACCGATCGCGACTGGTGCGGCGAGCCGTCCATGCCCAGCTCGCCGAGGCCCCGCACCGACTCGAGCGACTCCTGCATGCCCGGCTGGCGCAGCACCGAGTCCATCGATCTCATCGAGTCGACCGAGCGCAGGCTCTCCGCCGAGCGCATGCAGCCGTGCTGCTGCTCGATGGGCCGCATCGGCGAGGGGTCCGTCGACCTGCACTGCCGGTCCCAGCAGCGGCCCGCCGCTACCATTCCGGCCTGCTGGTGCTGCTGCTGCTGATGCTGCTGCTGATGCGGATGCTGACCTTGCGCGCTGTTCCAGCCACCGCCGCCGCCGTAGGCTTCCATCCTGCGCTGGGGAACCACTCCGCACCAGCACCCTCACTCCGCACTCGAGCCGCGACTGGCGGCCCTGTCCGGTGCCATCTCGACTACCGACGACTATCCCGACGACTACCGACACGAGCGAGGCGCGAATCAAGCACGGCCGAGACTCGCGAGAGGATGAGAGGACGCCGTGGCTGCTGCAGCGAGGCTATCGGACCGACGACGCATCGCGTTGCCGCGCTTCCCAGTACTGCGAGAGCTCGCGACTCTGCGGCCTCGACTGCCGCGCATTCGCTCCACGCAAACCAGTCGCGCCGCCGTTGCCGCTGCTGCTCTGCCTCCCACTACGTCTCTCCTTCATCCCTGCGAACCGCAACGCGTTCTCTCTCTCTCGCTCTCTCGCTCTGCGTTACACAGGAGCAGGCGCGGGCGGCAGCGACGCCACCAGCAGCGGCGGCGGCGGCGCTGGCAACACCAGCAGCAGCGGCGTGCGCATCCCCCGTATATCTCTCCGCACGTCCACTCTGCTCGAGCGATACCTTCTTTTTATTTTTAATAATTTCTCTCCCCATCTCGTCACTCTCGCCGCTGCAGATTTGGCAGTTACTTCGTTAAGCCTGCTGTCTAGTGCAGCATACTCTGCGCGAGCGCCGGCACTGCGCGGTAAAATTAATTTGCCACGTGTGCAGCTGTCTCGTGGCCGGCGAGCAAGATAAAAACGGAACAGCAGAAGCAGCAGCAGCAGCAGCGACGACGACGACGCGGAGGCTTATACGTAATACGGAGGCTCTCGTGACGTACGTCGATGAATAAGCCAAGCCAAGCGCAAGGACAAGCGTGGGATATGCATGTCGTCCGCAGTGGATTACCCGGTGAATGAAAAAGGAGGCATCGATTTTTCAGGACGCGTGCGCGACAGGAGAACGCGTGAAGCTTGATAGAGCGCGCGCGCGCGCACCGATGCTCGACCATCCGGTATTTTTTCGCGCTCGCGCGTTGCACCTATATACTCGTTGTCGTTAGCTGCTATATTTAGCGGTCACACGTCAGCTTCGTCGGGTTAAATATCCCGAGCCGCAAGTTTCGCCGTTTATCACACGGCAGCACCCCCGATCCTCGACGAGACGACGATCGCAACTTTCGAGTAGCCTATATAATACTCTGATGCGTATATATACATAGCAGCTACTGCGAAACTTTATGGCCCGGAATTTCTGTCGTTCATTCCGCGCAACTTTATATCATATATACGTCGGGTACTTTCCGCGCGAATATCTCTGTCTCTCTCTCTCTCTCTCTGTCCATATCCCTTTGCATCTTAATGCGCTCGGCTGCCGCACTGTCTATACACGAGAGGCAAAGACTTAGTCTTGAAAACACGTCGCTCTCATAACGGCCGCGACAAAATCTCCAAGTAAAACTGATTTCACGCTCGAGCATCAAAAGCTTGCGCACGCCGCGCTTACTTCGACTACTTTTCGCCAGACTTTTATATTCCCTCGTCTTCGTGCTCTTCTCCTCTTTCCGCTGTGTATATCCTTCACTGTGAATCCGAACCTTGGCTATCGTCGCACCGAACAAATGGGCTTTTCATTAAAAAGTGCACGCGAAAATGTCAAGTACCTTTTTATCAAAGAAGCCTCGAGAGCCCGGTTAAATTTGTCTTTTCCAGCAAGCATGGATATTCAAAAAGGTAAAAGAAGTCGGCGAAAGAGATGGAGAAAAAGTACTTGCTTTATAGCGTGGAAATAAAATTTAAAAAACCGACTTCTTCAAACCTCGAGAGAAGGAATATTTTTTATTCTATAATGCTCCTTTCATTTGCCTCAAATAGAGGTTACGAGAGCACAAATAAAAATAAACGAAACTATATACATATTTGCACAGTATACACAGACACACACTTTGAAGTGAAAAAAAACTCGTTTCAAGATCTCTTTCGACGCACCGATCCGAACACTACGCGTGCGCGAGGGTAATATAAGTAGATGGGCTCCGAGTACGGTCAGACGAGCAAATCTCGTCTGCCCGTTTAAAATCTCAGACTGATGGTCTGCTCACTCCGCGAGCTGGAGGAATGCTAAAATTTTACCTTTTCACTCGCTTAGAGTGAAATTCGGAGTGAGCTTTAATTTTTACACTGACTTTTTTCACTCGGAATTTTGTGAGTGACCTATTTCATGACTCTAAGAGTTAGAGTTACCTCGAAGATACGAGTGAACATCGCTAAGAATAAGTAAATATTTTGAAGCGTTGATTTAAAAGTGAAATATCACTCTGATTTTGAGCGATATTCGTTATTGCTCGATGTGCTCTAGTGAATTGTGTTGTTTTCCTTTCAAATTGAAGAGCTTAATTAATACTGGTTACACGAGTAACGCGTATCAATTTATTTAATATTTACACGATAGAGTGGTTAGAGCGTTGAAACTAATTTTTGACGTTATTTCTTTAATTGAGTAAACTATTCAAACATCTTCAATTATTATTTTAATTAACGCATATAAATAAAAATAATAAATTATTGCTATAGATAGCATAATTCAACTATTTTTTACAAGAGGCACAAGCGAACCAGCCCGTATAACCCTTTTTAATTCTTGCAAGTTGCGGTGAGGATGCCAATGGCCAAGCAAAAGGAAAATATTTTATGTAAATGGATGGTCATCTCGTACAGGTAACTAATAGTTTTTTTAAAGATGTTAGATAATTCTCTCTTCAAAGTTCACTATGCCTTTAACAAAATATTTAAATGTGTGAAATCAAAGTCTTGATTCTAGCATTTATTATATAGAGCAAAAACTCGCTACACCGTATGCGGCTCTTTTTTGCACGCGGAAAGCAATCCATTTACTTTATGTTTGTCAAATCGTCACACGTCCCCCGGCATTTGGTCAATCAAATCTATATGTGGCCACACACGCGCATCAGCCAAAACTAGCAATCCTTGTATTTCTTTGAAACTCGCATGTATTTTTACACGATAGCAGGGAACACAAATACATCGAGAGACTTCGTCAAATTGGTAAAACTATTATGACAGAATCCTGCAATATTCTATTATAGACTATCGTGCGAGACTATATTTCTTTTTTTTTAAATATAGTATAGAATATGCATTGCCGTACAGATAAAACGCAGAAATGAATAATTCAAGAATATTATACGCAGGTTTAAAAATCCATAGCAATTAAGCCAGTCGCTTTCTATGCAAATTAGGGACACTAACATATTTGTGCGAATGCTATCTTGAATCTAAAAGCTGATTATTATTCCACGCAAGTTTCTCTCGTTGATTAAACATTCGTCTACTGAGTTACACGTAAGATCTGGACTTCCACTACAGGAGTGCATATATAGTAGTAGAACAGCTGTACCCAGTTTTTGAAGATGAATTGAAGAGTTATCTTGCAATGAATTGCTGATATGCTTATGGTTTGAGAAATAATGTACTAGAGTGAATGAATGAATTAGTAAGCGCTGCACACGCGGTAAGAGAGAGCGAGAGAGTATATATACTTTTGGCAGAGTTTGATACTCGCAGAAAGCGTAGAAAGAGCTGGGTGTATAGCGCGCGGAAATCAATAACCTTTCCGAACTTCGTAATCCACTGTCAGAGATTCGGGCCGCGAAGTAAATCTTGGAAAAGCCAATTTAATAAGACTCGCTAGATTAGATTAATGACTCGTATCCTATGATTAAGTGCATGCAATAGGCAACGTTAGCGCCGTTGAATTGATTATCAGGCTTACCGCGTTGGCGAAGATCAATTTTTCCCGCGATTCCGGACTGAGAGCTTTTTCGGCATCAGAAAGCGCGACGAGTGCTGGAACTGATCCGCAAACAACTCTGCTGAGCTCCGCAATTTATACTCGTCGGCCAAGGTAATGCGGGAAGAAGTTTCGGCATTAATTACAAAGTGCCGAGGAAGCTAGAATCTCTACGGATAGCATTTTAAAAATCAATTAGCTCTCGTCCGGCTGCGGAAGGCCAGTCAATAACGAGAGAACAGTATCTAACCGCACTGTTTGGCCAGTAAGTATAAGCAGCACTTTGAAATTTGCACTCGTCCGACATGCTCGAGGCGATAATACGCTTCGGGCTAGAATAAGCGACCAGCGACTCGTTGAACAATAAGATGAGAAAACTTTCGTATAACGCCGGCACTTGGAACGCAAAGTGCTAACTACTGTCAAACTTGATTCTTCCAACTTTGCCTGCTTTCTCGAAACAGCTGTCACAATGGAAAAATCGCGATTTTGCATTTTTTTTCGCTCGTACTCGCAGATGTATATACGGAAGGATATCGTCGTCTTGTTTTTTAGAGCAAAGAGGGACACGCCTTTGACCGAGAAAAAAAAAAGTGAATTTTTCATAAAGACGAAATTTCCTATTCCGTTTTTCCAAAAATGAGCTCCTCACTGCCGGTTTTTTCCTTGGCAATATTTAGTGCAAGCGCAGCTCTTTGAGGAATTTCGCTTGAATATATGGACTGAAGAAAAAATGTGCGAAGCAATTTCGCATAAGCTTTCAGTATTTATAACGGAAACAAGCCAGCGCGCAAGCTATCGAGTGTTCAGCCAAAATTGTCATCATCGAGGCACCATTTCCATATTCATAAAGAACGAAAGCTCAGCTCTGGCATATCAGTTATAATCCGTTAATATTTTATAATACAACCGGGCTTCAAGCCGAAAACGTGCACTCGATACACTCGATTGTATGCGCGATTTCGCACGGGGGAATGCGATGGTCGCCGCCGTAGCTTATTCTCTGCTCAAGTATAGATAGCGCGCGAGAGAGTCCCGGTCAGTCGTTCGGTATTAATACGCAGCTGTATATTTTACAAGCTCGTATCCGGGTCATGGCGGATAAATAATCCATCATCCGTCGATGTGTAAGCTGGCTACTGTCTACTTATAGTTCGCGAAACGGAGCTGGAAGGAGTAAATAATGTACACAAACGTGAGTGTATCCGCGGGGCTCAGCAGCTATTATAGAGGTGGGGTTACCTGGAGATTCTGGCGACGGTACTCTCGAGTCTGGGCGAGGTAGTACTTGTAAACGTGGTACGGCAGCGATCGTCTGGTCTCCTCGCCGATCCAGCGCTGGGGCTGAGGAGGCAGCTGGTTGCTGGGTCCAGAGGCAGCCGCGCGTCCGGGCGAGCGGTGGCTCCCGGTCGAGCGGGCCCCGGGCGAACGTCCCCGGTGGTACTGCTGCTGGATTGGCTGCTGCTGCTGCTGCTGCTGCTGCTCCAGAGGCGGCGAGCGGCTCAGCGAGAAGCTGCCGCGCGAGGCAACGAGGGCGGGCGGCAGCGGGTGCGTGTAGTAGTGCGGGTGCCGCTGATGACCCATGCGGTGCCAGTCGAGCCTCGAGAGTCGGCTGCAGGAGGCCGAGGCGGCAGCCTGTTGGAAGACCGCGCAGTGCTGCTGCTGCTGGTGCTGGTGGAATCCGAGCACCGGCCGCAGGCAGACCCGGCAGGCCGGCGGGCCCGAGAGCAGGTGCTGCTGGCAGCATACCAGCGTCGGTCTGGGGCTGCTGCCGAAAGCTGCGAATTGTGCTGCCCCGGCCGAGGCGGGGTTCATGACCAAGCTCACATCGCCGCGACTAGGCGCCTCCTCGGCCGAGCCGACTCATCCCGAGACAGCTGCTTTGATGCGCGCGCCAGCTTTTATCTCCCAGACTGCTCTTGATTGGATATCAAATTTTCACGTCCACGCTATACTTCCTCTTCTTTATTCGGGCTCGTCGCTCTCGTCGCTTTTCGCAAACACACGTATATACTCTCAGAGGGAGAGAGAGAGAGAGAGTTGCTGCGGTAGCCGCGGGATCGCGTCTATCTGCCGAGCCTGTCGATGCCACTTAATGCACGCGCGAGCGGGCCCAACGCCAGCTCGGAATTTCTCTCACAGGCAAAACTCGAGCAGTCAGCCCAACCACTGCTAGTGCGAAACTTTGCTCGGCTCTCTCTGCAGTAGCAGCCGCGACGTCTTAAACTTTTCGAGCAAACTCTCCTTGCCGCTGTCGTCGACGACGTAGCTCTACGTCCCCCTTATAGCACTTCGATAAATATCGAATTAGAAAGGCATACATTCAAGTCCGCTAATTCCTAACAACGCGCGCCGTTTATTTTTCTACTTCGACATACACACACACACACACACACACACTGCACAGTACGAAGCATTTCATTTCGGAAATTCGCTCTTTACAGCGCGTGCGGGCTCTAAAAGCTCGGGAGTTAAAATTCATTAAAGTAAGGCGAGCTCTCTACTCGCTCACCTTCTTGTTGACACTGAGCAAATAAGCCAGCGTTTTCTGGCCGAGTTCATCCGAACGACCCGGGGTTTTCAGCATTTTTTGAAAAATTCTCTGTGTGTGAGTCTTTCCAAAGAGATTTCGAGATAGAGCGAGAGGGACTTGCGCGCTATATAGAGAGCCCCGGCGTCGACGACGCTGCTCTCCTCTCCTCGGCTTCTTTCCCCGCGGACTATTCGAGCAGACGTGTCAAACCGTTAAGTGTGTAAGTAGCTTGGACGAGACAGAGGAGGTATGTCGCTGCTGGAAGAGGACGGATGAGGTAGAAGGAGCCGCGACAGTCGCGGCCGAAGAGACCGTGTGCGTGGCTTTGAATATGAAACAGGTCCGCGTGCTGGCTGATAAAATAGACGCGGCGGCGGCGCGCGGGGTATATATTATATAGTAGAGCTCATATACCAACTGCAGCTCCATGTATATATAGGCGTCAAGCTCCTACGTGCGCAGCCGAAAGCCAGAAAGAGATGTGCGAGGGACACGTTTATGCCTTAAAATTTCATGCGAGCGCGTGTGAGAATCAACGACCAATGGCTTCGCCGGAATAGAGAGACTGGGAATAGAATAGTCGTACACGTGACGCCCTTGAATAAATGATATTCCAAATGGCGATGCTTCTTCTCTTCGATCAACGCGGTGTTGATGTAGGAATAACGTATAATACTTATTACTTATATCCCGGCACATCAGTACGGAGTCGCAAAGCTCGAGGAAAAACAAGTCGAGAATCGTCGGCTGATAACGCGTATACGAGCGAGCGTAAACTGAATTTCGCGCCGCGGACTTTTTATGAATTTTCTTTTTCATATACGCGCCTTGCTGCGCCAGTTTCCGGCTGGCTAAGCTTTTTCATATACTCGGTTCGTAAATTTCGGTTCAAATCAGTATAGGCGAAAGTCCTTCTTTTTTTTTCTTTTTGGACATTTTTTCACAACTTTTTCTAAACTACAGTCGCGCGAGAGGAATCAAATAGATCGAGCCGCATAAAATTTATCCCATCTGCCGAGCCATTTCGCAAATTTATGACTCGGCAATAAAAAAGGGCTTGGCCTCGGATTCCTCCAGTCGCGGCCAGTTCATTCGATAACGTGCCGGCAAAAAGTATATACACCAATCAATGAATTTCGCCCGCAAGCTATCGAAACAAAAGTTTCGTCATTCGTTACACACAGGCTTATCAAAGCTGGGGTATTAAGAATAGCACACACAGACATGCATAGAACGAGAGGGGAATACGCAAAGAGAGAGAGAGAGTGTGTGTGTGTGTGTGTGTGTACAATCGGAGCTGAAACATTTTCTGTTTACGTAAGGTCTTGGCTCGGGGCGAGGTGGAGGAGGCCGTGCCCTGGGCACGAAGCCATCGCTGTACCGTCGCGGCAAGCTGCGTGTAACATCCCGAGTACTATCTATGTAGGAGGAAATATTTTTAAAATCGACGGTTAGAGGGGTCGGAAAATGGTGAATTTTCAAAATTAGAGCACACTTTTCTAGCTCGACATTTTTTTATTTGTTCATTATGTCACGTGATGTACAAAATTCCACTGGAACGCGAGAAAAACATTAAAATTCAATGAAAAGTGTATAGCCATTTGTTGAACGGGATGTACTCAATGGCTGAGGGCGCAAACGGAAAATCCATACTCATGGTACGAGAAAAGCTTCCATTAAAAAAAAATCGTTAAAAATGGTCGCTTGGGTAATAAGTTGTCTACGATTGAAAATAAACACAGCACTTTTCTCGCGTGTTCCGCTGGCCTTTCGTACATTGCATTGAATTTGCCATTTTCCGACCCCTCGACTAACCGGAAATTTAAAAAAAATTTCCTCATATATACGTATACAGAGCAGACCGCCGCATCACTCGATTTTCCAACTCGGTATATTTCCGAGGAGCGATTTTCCTCGCGCGGAGAGCGAATTCTTTTTTTCCCGAGCGCTCGACCGTGTCTAAACGCATCTTCGGCTTTTCCATTTCCTATATTGCTCAGTCGCATCACGACGAGTTTCGAGGGATTTTCTGCATGCGAAAACCAAGTGAGAGTCCTCGAGGTGGCTTGGCAACATATCAAAAACGCGCTCTCCCGTTTTATTTTTTTTTCTGCTCGAGCAGTTCTTTATATTCCAGCAGCCCCGCGGCGGCAGCCGACTCTAGCTACAGGACTTTAGAATCGCTCCACAAATTATCGAATGATTGCGCGGAGAGAAAAAGAGATGACTAATCGTCCTCCACGGCTGCAGCGCCGTTATATCAGAACTTAAAATATCGCGCACTTGTCAAACTCGCTTTAGCTTTCTCTCTCTGGACTTTAAATGGCGATCCATCAAAATGTGAGTTTTCTCAGTAATTATCCATCATCGAACTCTTTCGATCTTTGGACGTGAAAAACTCGTGTAATGGACTCACGCTTCAAAGCATTCGATAATTAGTTATTTATACACGCGAAGAAAAAAAACATACTGCCACTTGACTCTACACGGTAATTAGTGACCCCGTGTGTTATTCCGTAAAGCTGACGCCGCCGCCGCCGCCGCCGCTGGTAATCAATAAATCGCGCCTCGCACGCCCGGCGAGCGCCTTTTGACTTTGCGCTTTATATTTCACGCGCTCTCGTACTAAGTGAAAACGTCCTTGTAATTTCGTCCCGATTTTTTTTTTTTTCATAACGAGTAAGGTTGTACAGGAGTTCATGTTCACGCTGCGAGTCGCAAAAAAAGGACAGTAAAGTTGCCGCGAGTGCCATTAGAAAAAAGCAAAAACTTTCAACAAGTTGGTGGGAAAGGGGGAGGGGGGCTAGCGTAGAGTGCTGAACTTGGCGCAAGAGAGCGATAAAAAGTTGATATATAACAAGACTGCCGGTGGTTCCATCAAAAAAAAAAAAAAAAAAAAAAAGAATAAGACGAGTAGCTGCCGCAGCAAGAAGAAGAAACGAGTCTACTGGTTTTATAGGGCGAGAGTAAAAAAAAATAAAGTAGAAGTCGCACTGTGTGCTCTACTGCTGCTCCAACACTCATGCGAATGCGAAAGTAGGTGTAGAAGAGAGAAAGAGAGAGCGGCTGATATAAAAGAACAAGGTATATTGGAGTAGAGAGCAAAGTGGGGATGATGAGAAACGAAGGTATGTACAGCAGTGCGCGCGTCAACACTCGAAGGGGATAATAGCGCGCGGCTGATAGCAGCGAATGTATACTATTAGCGCGAGGGGAGATGTATCGGCGGCGGGGTGGAAGAAAAAATCTCGCTCGGAGGTGGAGGGGTTGGCTCGAGCCGTGTCATGTTCAGAGTCTCGCGCGTATGTATATATAGCGCACTCGGCTTGATGATGACGAAAGAAGAGAGCGAGAGAGAGAGAGAGAGAGCGAGAGAGAAAAAGCGCTGAGGCCTGCAGAGAATGAATGTTAAAATGCTGGCAGCAAGCGTGTTTTCATGCTCGAATGCAAACAAAGAGTCTCGATGACAAAACGCGCGGGATCTCAATGCTCCTCTCTCCGCGTTCGCTGTTGCAGAGGGGAAAGACACACAAGGAGTAATACCTTGTGTCTCCGGCCGTTTCAGCCCCTCCCCACTCGTCCCTTCGGCCCTGAAGGCCCGGAGGCATCTCTCTGAGGACTCTTGTAATTTGGCCTCTCGCCCAAACGCGAAAGACCGAGAGTATTGCTGTGTAGCTTCTATACGGGCAACACACATACACAGCAGCCAGGGCCTACAGCATCACTGCTGGCTTAACGTGTTTTCCCTGCAGCAGCTCGATCCGCCATTCGGCGGCGCATTATTGGCCAGGAGTAGTACCCGTAATTAAATGCGCGCGGGCGTTGCTACTGCCCCCCTCCCCCCCCCTTCCTAATGGCCCTCGCGTTATATTATGCCGAAGAAAAGCGCGCCCCCGAAGCAAGCTTAATAGCACAGAGCCGCTTTTTGTGTGTGTTTGTGTGTGTGTATATGTGCCCTCTCTCTCTTGTGTATCGGCCTATAGCAGGCATTATGCATCAACCACCGACGACCTCGATTCTCGAGCGCGATATGAAGCAGGCTTCTTAATTGCTTCGAGTGCTTCCTGTGCAGAATCCGATGGCTTGGCGCAAGCTAGCGCCTCTTCTCTGCATCAGTATATACATCAGTTGGCTATATAGACTCAAAAGCCCGCGAAATCGACGTCACGTTGCGGCTCGACTCGCTTCCCCACAACAACAACAACAACAGCAGCAGCTTATTTTACGATATCTCGCACTTTCCCTTCTCCGATATTTCGGGATATCTTGCGCCCGCGCGTTCGAGCAGGCGAACAATCGATCTTTTTTATACTATATATTATATACTCGGGCTCTTGATCTTTCCAATATATATATATATACACGGCAGTAGCACAGGCGTGCTCTCGCGTAATCTGTCGATACGCCCGGAAATTCAGGTCCACGCTATTCGGCGTCCCCTCAAAACAGTTCATCGGAAAATCCCAGATACGCAGGCAGCTCGCGACGCCCCCCTGGGGAGAGTGAGGAAGCAGCAGCAGCGGCAGCAGCTCCTCGTCGTGTCGAGTTCGAAGGAGGGGACGAGAGAGAGAGAGAGAGAGAGAGAGCTATGGGCCAAGGAGTATAGTATAGGTGGAGGGGCCACAACCGCTACGGCGTTGAAAGACGACGGCTTTCTCTCTCTTCCTCTTTACTCCCTTTGGACTTGCAATGGTCCTGTGCGATACTGCTTCTGCATTTTGGGATCGATAATGTATTCTTCTTTCGTCGCTGCGCTGCCTATAATACATCTTTCTTTTATCTCTCTCTCTCTCTCTCTCTCTCTTCACTGCACGTAAGCGGGCCTCTGTTTGCTTATCGAGTTTTGTGCTCGTTAAGTGCACGGCGGGGATTTCGGAAGATTAAGTTACACTTTGGCCGGATTTAATTAAATTTTCAACTCGTCCTGCATTCGCGAGTGTGGACACGAAGAGATCCTCCTTCGGCCGATGTAGAAAATCGATTGAAATGGCACGTGGCAACCTGACGACGACTACATAGTTGTTGCGAGTCGGGTGCACAATTACGACGCTTCAGATTATCACGGTTATCATCTGCCATCGGAAACAGACGCTGCGCGCGTATTAATTTAATCTCGGGAGAGCTGCGTCTGGAGTTGTTGAAAAATTTGTAAAAAATTCATTTCAAGCCTCATCTCGGTGTGCGTGTGCGTGTGCGTGTGCGTATGTGTGTGCGTTTGTGTATAACGAGAGTACTGGAAAAACAAGGTTGGAGGATGCGCTCTCGGTGCTTATTCAAGTTAAGGATGTGACTGCTAACGACGCGTGCATGCGAACTGACGAATTGAAAACACGCATAGTAATTTGTGGCATTGCTCATTCGCGCGCGCGTTTGCATTAAAATTAATGAAGCTGCAGTATGAGAAGCATACAGAGGAGTAGCGGAAGAATGACTCGGAATAAAGCAGAGATGCGCGCTGCTATAATGGAATAATGCCAGTATACGATTTCGGACAATCAATTAGCGAGACTCGACGCGCATTATGGCTTGTATTAGCTCCGGATATATGTATATTACATACATATATATATATAGAGAGAGAGATAGAGAGAGAGAGAGACGTCTGAAGGGCACAGAAACTTTGAGAAGTCAGCAGAGCAGTCGAGAGAAAGCCAAGGGGGGTATATACATAGACTCGAAAAGCTTAGCTTAGAATAACGCAGAATATATTGGTTCCTGCGGTTAGCGGCAGCTGCTGCCATGGTAACATTTGTGAGTTACACCGCTGCTGCGGAGTCGGTTGCAGAGAAACGGCCGACGGGCTGTGTTGTGAGGCGAAGATTCACAGAGAGGGAGTTACGGGGGGGGGGGGGGGGGGGGGGGGGGTAGTAGTCGCTCCGAAGAATGACTACTAAGCGTAAGCACACACAGACGGACCAGCAGCAGCAGCAGCAGCATAGAGAGCCTCTCGTTGATAAGGCACCACTAAACACGTATAAAGCTAGCCAGTCGCTCGGAAAGATGATTGCAATTTAGCTTCCAGATGAGAACGTATACGTCCTAGACAATGCCGAAGATAATCGGGATGCCTTGTCGTCGCGATACCGGGAGAATGTCCCTCTACCCCGATGCCGTCCCTCTTTATCTCCATCTGTGAGCGCCGCAGTGTCTCTCTCTCCCTTCGTGTGTCGAGCGCGCTTCTGCGGCTGAAAAGGGATTACGTTAACTTACGACTATTTGTGTGACAAGGAGAGGACGACTGCAGACACGGCAATCGGCCGCCCATCAGCCTTCCCTTTCGAGAGAGAAAGCCAACCCAAAGCCACTATATATTACATTTTATATATATATATTTATACGCGACATTTATACTGAAAACCTGATGCTTATAAATTTTATACGCGGATTCGCTTGGTTGAGCTAATAAAAGCACGTTTTTGCGGAGGCCATGACAAATAAGCCGCGCAGCAGCGAACGATGCATCAGCATCACAGAGGGAAAAGGTATTTAACGAGCTTTGTTCAATGTCCCTTGACTATAACGCGCTGCATTTGTCAGGTTGAATAACAAGCCTTCCTACTTCGTTTTATACTTATCGTACCGGAAACGAAGCCGCTGCCTACACAGCACCTCATTGTTATCCGAACAATATATAAAAAGAGAGAAAGATAATTTTTCCGAATGAGCATAACGCAGCCAAAAATTTACCTGGGAATATTTTTCGAGGAAATAATAATAGAGCGCCTTTGTCGAGCGCTGAATTAAATATCGTAGCATTTTGAAAATTTGATGCACTCAGCGCTGCGGGCCGTGCATAGTTCATTCGGCGCATTATCGTTTTCCGATCGATTGCTAATAGGAATCTATTCATTATTCCTTCACCCTTATAAGTAAAGCAAGAGCAGCAGCGTTTTGAATATAATGGGATTCGCAGAGAGCAACAGCGTATATATACCTACATCCGTACTTATATATACACACAGGAGGAGGAGGGTAACATTTTGACAGAGTGCTGCGGAAAAGACGAATCCGCCATTGTTGAGAAACAACAATGGAGAGAGTGCGAGAGAGAGAGAGATCGGCGCTGTTGCTGTTGGGACGAGTGAATAATAGACTGGCGCGTAAAATATGAGCCTGTTCCGCATATTACGTGCAAGGGCTGCTCTCCGCCGGCCAGTAGTACAGCGCGGTATTAGTCAGACGCTCTCGCGCGCGCGCGCGCGAGCGAGCGACTCGAGTATATTTATCAAAGTCAGAAGCGATGACGCGCGACACACATCTTTCCGAGAGCTGTTTCGCGTCCGCTTTATCCTGTGCGTGTTATCCGCTCGAGTTTTACACCAGTCCGGAATCATGATGCACTCGAGAAGGTATACAAGCGACGTGAAGCTCCCCCGGCGGTTCCGGCGGAAGGTAATACTGCGACCGATTTCGCTTGGAATTCTCACAGGGCCGAGCAGGAAACGTCGTATACCGATAGAGCGCCCCCGACATCCTGATGCAAGATCCTCCTTTTCTGCACACCGCCGACAGGCTGGAAAGCATTCGAGGATGATGGACTGCGGCGAGAAAAATGTATACTACTTCCGAGCGAGAGGAAGTAGCAGCGTCGTGTATGTATAGATATCGGGGGCTAAATAGTGAGACGGTGACACCCTTTCAGATTTTACTGGGCAGAAAGAAAGCTCTAATCCGGAGGCGCTAACGAGGCTGTAAATTTATCTGGCTGTACGCGGTTAAAAAGATCGTATACGCGAAGCCGCAGATATACTCTGTCGAGGCAATAAACAGAGGCGCGCGCTGTAGGCGAGTGTAGAAAACGTGCGCGGCTTAACCTCAGTGGCGCATCGAGTTTAATAGCCCGCGCTGCAAGCCGCCGGCCGTTTAATTCGATAAATTGGTTCATATAACCGGCCAGTCGAATATAAGACTGATAAGGGAAAATTAACCCGGCGGCTCGCAACGACATCGTAAAAGCCTGTGATGTGAAATCGGGCCACTGCCTGTGTGTGTGTGTGTGTGTATAGACTGCAGCAAAGCAGGTCTGCCGCGCGAATCTCGCACTTAATCGAGTGTTGGTGGTAGTGCGCCGCTTGTCCCCTCCCTACATACACATATATACCAGCTCGAGTCTCGCGAGACCGACTCCCCCGCTCTCGAGCGTGCAGATACGTATATACACGCGCACACGATTGCACAAGGGACGGTCCATACAGCAGCAGCAGCAGCTCTGTTTACAAGCTGAAATATGTTGGCGCCACGGATTTCGCGAGGGCGAAACTGCACTGGCTGCGTGGGCGGCTTGCTGCTGCAGTGCCGCGTCCCTCACACACACACACACACACACACACACACTGCAGCGCATTCTGATTTAGCAGAGGGAATCGATTGCGCTCTCGTTTTCAAAGCATCTCTCGCACGGAACCGCCTCTCCGCATATCTCAAAGCTCGCGGCCGCGTGAATCCACACACAGCATATAGCTGGGTGTCGCCGAGATGAAAAATTCACTCGAGCTAATCGAGAAGCCGCGACGACTATAGCAGCGAGAGACGTCATTTTACACGTTATAGCCTGGTTCACCGGCTGCTACTGCACCGGTGATCCGCGAGTTTGCGCGCTGGACCCATAATATCGCATCCTATCTCGCGCACTCAGCACACACGTAATACAACAACGTATATACATTGCATAAAGCAGCGACAACTGATGAGTATACCTATGAATTATAGCTAGCACGATCGCGAATCGCCGTGTAGGAAAACGCAGCAACGGGGACCGCCGACGTGGACGACGTCGTTTGCGATCTGCGTTCAACGGCGTACTAGCCTCGGCGGCGCCCTGGCCGCCCAGCGCGCGCACTGGCGGCGCCGCCGGCTGCTGCTGCTGCTGCTGTCTCGGCTCAGCTCTGCTGCTGCTGCTGCTGCTGCTCTGCTCTCTGCTCTACCCTTCCCTGCCTCCACCACTTTACGAAGCGAGCGCCGTCTCTTTCCCACTGCCGCTGCAGAGCGCGCGAGAGAGAGAGAGCGAGCCAGTGCCAGAACCGCCTCCCTCCTCCCCCTCTATATAGCTCGCGAGAGTCGCAGCAGCAACAGCCAACGACTTGCGGCAGAACTGTAGCCTCGGAAAAGCCAGCAGCAATTTTTTTTTTTTTTTTTTTTAAGCAGAACCAGCCATTACACGCGGGAGCCCGGCCCAGCGGAAGAAACGCGACCCTCGAGTAGTGCTACGCTGTGCGGGAAAACTGCGCTCGCGGAAATTTCAGTCGCAGGGCCGAGAGCCGCGCGCTTATTCACACTACTACTACTACTACTACCCTGTATATCCTATATATCCAGGAGCCAGCAGCGCAGCGACGCGCTCGGATATCGATTTTAATGCGCGCGGGAATTAGGAGCAGCGACGGCAGCTCTCCATGCAAAAATGTAGGAGAGGATAATCGGACCAGTCGACCGAGCGGTCGACATTTTTTCTTCTATAATATGTATATGACTTCGCTGATGATGGCAGCCTGATTTTCCAGACGGACTTATCGCCGAAAGTAAAAAGCATAATTGACGAGCCTGGAGGAGAAACTACAATATTATTAACGCAGTTCCATTAATCAAGCGCGCTTATCGTTCGGGCTTTGTAATTTATACTCTCATCGGGAATTTTTCCGAACTTTCCCGAAAACTCGCCGGCGCACGCGCCCGAGCGTTATTATTAGTCCGCGGCTAATTGTGCGGCTTTAACGTCAGAAACGCGATGAAATGGAGCGAGCATGATAAATTAATGCCTGCGAGCGGCAAGACCACCCAGACGCTGCATCGTTAGATATTCTGGAAGTCTAGTTAGCAAAACCTCCGAGGGGACTTTTCGCTGATGGAGCCGAGAGAGACGAGACGGAAAGTAGGTGAAAGTCGCGAGGATCGAGTGGATGCAAATAAAGATGAGATAAAAAAAGAGATGCAGTCGAGGACAATGGGCCGGAGTAGAGAGAGGGGAAAAATTAATAACCAAGTTCGCCGGGCTGCTCATGGATGGATTCACCCAGGCAGCTCCGCAACGATTCATCTGTGCAGTATACTCGGCTAGTCACACTCGCGTCGCATCTCTTCAGTGGTCTTTCTCCTCGGGGTATACGTCGTAGCAGCTACCTCACTCCTATCTAGCCATCTTCTACGGGCAAAATGCGCGCCGCTTTGCCTCTCTACGGGATTTTTTAATGAGAATTTTAACGATTGACCTACATTTCCGCCTCCTCCTCCTCCTCCTCCTCCTCCTAGCACTCTTTTTAGCCGCAAGCCAATGTTAAACACTGCTCGATGAATACATTGTTTACCGACTCGCGGAGATGACAATGCATTTATTGGATTCGCGATATCGTTCCCAGCAGCTCCTTACTCTCATTGCGGATCATCGGCTTTAACTGCGTGCTCGCTACTCTCCATGAAAGCGGCAGCGGTAATGCAACTCCCTCTCGACTTATTGCGCCGCTACAACTTTAAGTAATTGCATCGCAACATCACTGCCGGGGCTTTTCATCAATCAGCGGAGAGAGCGAGCTAATTGTCCGAAACAGGGACATTGAAAGTCTCGTGTGCTCAGCAGCTGTGCTCTCGAATAACAGAGCTTGATTCGGAGGTTGATGGAGGAGAACACATTTCTTCGCCACAATTGCAGAAACTTTTCAGCGGAGAGCGGAAGATGTAATAAATTAGCGAAACTGCTTCCTCCGATTCTCCTCGAAAGTCTGGTGAATAGTCGTATTAATTAAAAAGCACTTACCTTGAAATGAGGCTGGATAAGTAGTTCTTGAAGCTCTCGAAGATCGCTGCGATCGATATTTCTCGTGGATGACCTCTCAGCTCCTCTGAGTAGCTCCTCGACTTCGTGCGCTCTCTGGACTGCATCTGTCTGCGGTGCCCGGCACGGCGAGGGGATGCGCGTCGCAATCCTATCGTAAATCTGAAAATCACACGATCCATTAATAATATATGTATACATATTGTGAAGCAGCCTTCGCGCCGCTGACATTCTTCGCATAAACAACTCTATACAAATCTGCATTGTTTTCTGATAAAGCTCTGGGAAAACGAATTACGCTACATCGCATCGATATACGCCCTATAGCGACGTCGCTAATTCACGCTCGAACCTCCCGAATGATAAAGTGGCCATTTGCGAAATTAGCTTGTTTATACACAGCATCCTTGACCCGCCGTAGACGGAGAATTTATGATGCCCCCAACGTTATTGTCGATATCCGATTACGGCGGCGGCAGCATCATAAGAACACGGTTGAACGAAAGCAAAAAAAAATCAGTCCTCCCATCGTCCGATTCCACCCGGTGATGAACTCACCATCATGCCAGCCACCTCGAGCAAGTCCCCGATGAGTTCGGTATCTCCGAGGAGCATCAGTTGGCAAACGCGCATCTTGGCTAGAGCTAGATATCGCCGGCGAGCGAATCTAAACGGGATAATCGGCGCCGCTGTACATCGCCGGCGGCGAAGCCCGGGCTCAGGTGGTCGAGAAAAATATTATCAGCAGGGCGAAAGAGATGAAGAAAAAGAAGATAACGATGAGAAAAAGGATAATCGGTGGTCGGCGCCTCAGATGCATGCGGGACTGCACTTCGGCGACGTTGACGAGCGTCATTGCTGTAGTCGTGCTAATGAATTCTTGTTGTTTGTTTTCCTAAAGCTCTCTCCCTCTCTTTCTCGCGCCTGTTGTCTCCCTCAGACGGCCATTTTGAAGCTGCGTAGTTTTCAACGCATGCGGTCTGCAAGCTGGCTCCGCTCGGCTGGTGCGAGGCTTCAAAAACCTTCCCCCGACTCGAGATAGCTGCACTGTGACCGAGTTGCCCGGCAAGAGTGATGCTGGAAACGAAGCTCGCAGCGCCGCAGTTTGCCCTCGACTGTTACTAAACGACTTATCCGGCAAGCCGCAGGCCGACTCGGACAGGGTGGCGCGCAGAATCTACCCCTCCAACCGCAGGTCAGGATAATCGATGAAATCGCGAGTCTAGTCGCGCCCGTGTCTACCTTACCGATTGCAACTTTTTCCTCCCGAGCGAACCAACTGTATATCGTGCTGTAGCGCAAAAGTGCTTTTCCAGGGCGATCACCAGAAAATCTTCTTCACAGAACATTACACTGCTTGGCCTATATTCATTTTCCCAAGTTTCAGAGTCTTAAACTGTCGTTTCCGAAGCAAAGTTCCAGTTGCGAATTTTGTCTTACCTCTAATAATGCTCGAAGTCGTTTATCATCTACTGCCGCGAGAATTTCCGATCTACTTAGTCTGCCACTTTCCTGGAGCACCTCAATGTCATCTAACGAGTCTAAAATTTCAGCGACAGCTCCTGCAAAGATTAAAACTTGCTAAAGCATCGACGTTTCATAATTATAAATATGTATGAAATATTCGCTTCGCGACCGAAGTCGCCTTATCGTACAATTAGGCGAGAGAAAAAGGAGCGTACTGCAAAATGCACGAGCAACGTCCTTAACGATAGCGTCGGCGAGCAGCCGCTACCTGTCGACGTGATGTATAATTTTCGTTGGCCCATTTAACTTACCCGTGGTCATGACCTCTTCGTCGCCCACCTCATAGTAACTATCGCCGTTCGCCTCGGAATATGGAATGTGCCATTTGGGTGAGGAAACAGCCGCTTTCACGGCGGCCTTCAGTTTTCGCCTAGCGTTAAATTTTTTCAATTCCTCGATTGTCTCGCCCAAGTGTATCTTGGCAACGCCCTTGTCGCGGTCCTGAAAGAACGCAAAATCAATTGCATTAGAAATAATCTGCACTGAATAGAGTATAATTGAAAGAGCACAAAGTAAATTTGATAAGAATTAGCAAAATGAAATAATCGGCACTGGATCTAGCATGACTGAATAATAGAAGAAAAAAATGCTCGGAGGCTGGAAAGCGCTTTCTAGTAAGAGATGAGATTTATTTATAAAGGCAGCTTTTTTAAATTATGGGGGATACGCGATCAACCTACGTGGAGTATTTATAAAACACTCGAATGGACTTGGCTAGAGGAGGAGGCTTGCAAAAAAAGATGAGGTGTATCTAGCTTATTCCCATTAACCGTTCGAGCTTTGCCCTAGCCGATCGATAACCCACTTGCACGTGCATTGCATCGATACGCGTGGGGTCCTCGTACCTACTCCCCTTCTTCGTGGCTGCAGCCGCTAACTGCTCAGCCACGTATCACGGCACGCTCCCAGCAGCCCCTTCTCCACACACACATATATACACACATACACAGACGTAAGCAGAAACAAAGTCTTTTCAAACAGGCTCGCATGTAGCCGCTCGTCTCTGGCGGTGTAAGTTCGCCGCGTGACAATACACTTACGAGCGTATGATCAGATCGGCACTCAGTCACTGCAAGAGCGATAACACACTTTACGTATATACGAGCCTGCACATATAGCACCGCGAGTATAGATGTGTTTGAGCAGAGACGAGGAGAGCCGCTGCTATATAGAGAAGAAGAGGGAAAAATCTCGCGCAGAGCGCTCTTTTCTCCTCGCCCCGTACACATTATGCTCTTTTGAGTTTTGCATGCTATAGCTACTCTCTATACTAGAGGGGTGCGCAGTGATTCCGACTTGTCGACTTACTCGAAGCCACTTGTGGTTCAGGACTTCCTGAATGGTGATCCTGTGATTCACGTCCGTGGTCAGCATGCGCTGAATGAGGTCCTTCGCCGACTCGCTTATCGGATCCCACAGTGACGTCTCCATCTGAAAGAGAAATTTTTTCATCTCAGTCGATTGAATTGCGAAAGAATAGGTATATGAAAACAAAAATGGGCAATTTCAATGCGTCAAATACCTGGACTCGTCCCCGGCAAATTGATTCTCGCAGTCGCTCTCGTGAACCAACGAATGGAAGTGTACCGGTAAGAAGAACATGGAGCAGCACACCAGCCGACCAGACGTCTCCCGGCTTTCCGTATTGTCTGCGCAGTATCACTTCCGGGGCCATAAAGTGCGGACATCCGATGCGACCTATGGTCATGTACAACAATAAAACCTTATTAAATCTCAAGCAATCCCATCGAATTGTCTTGCAGCATTTTCAAAAGCATCTTTCGTTTGTTTTCAATGTTTCGACTGAAATATCTCGTATTTTATCGTATATCGTTAATTACTTTGGAGCTTTTGACAGTATGAATATTATGTACTTTTGTATGTATATATGCGAGTAGTCTTTAAACATTGCAACAGACAAGTAGTATATTTACAGGTTCAAAACACTCATCGATTCGCAACAACCTGTACATTGTAGACACGTACAATTATAATTATGAATCTATAACGCGGATATGTAAAAAATCTAATCAAGTGTTTTCTAAGAAGCGTCAGTGTATGTGTGTATGCTGTGGATAATGCTTTAATTACGGTTATCTGCGATGATGTTGTTATTTTGCGCTCAAATGTAACAAGCATGCTTATCAACTAGATTTTGAACTTAGTACAGATAATAAAAAACAATGATAAAAACACCGAGAATAATACTTATTTAAGATAATCGGGACAATGCCTTGCATATATAGCTAGCTATATGATGAAAGCATTAAAAAGGCTCACAATTGTATCTCTCGTGCACAAGGGTAGGATATTGGAAAAACTTTTAAGACGGTATTAAATTGACAGATTTTGCTTGGAAATTCAAGAGCTATTCTTTACGAGAGGATAATGGGGACAGAGACTGTTCCTCGCGCGCTATAAGAGTTCAACTTTTTTACATAGTATCTCGTATACATACATCATTCATTTTTTCATTTAATTACTTTTTCCTTGGTCGTGACATTTGTAATATGTACAGTATTTAATTGAAATATTATAATACTTCATTGAGACCATGAATCTTTTAGAAATGATGTACAAATTTATGGGCTGGTTTCAAGTCAACACGCAGTAATAGAGTAGAGAGAGAAAGAGAGAGGAAAGTAACATTAAAGATATATATAAATAACAGGCAAGTGAACAGACACAGAATACAGTCTAGAAAATCTACCGCAGCGGACGATGAAGACGACAAGGACAAAACATTTCGTGTAAAAATGGCCAAACGAGACTCAAGACTCGCTACGATCTTCTGTCATCTACTTCCCTAAGGTACCAAACGATCAAAAGCAAAACAACGCGTTCTTGGATTGTAAGCGAAACTGTTTTTCACTGTGAGAACGACACAACGACATATCACATTTGCCTCGCAACATCTTGTGGTATAATTGCACTGCGTCATATATTTTACATAATGTATGTTGTAAAGCTGATTTAGTCATTTAAAAGCTAATTCACAAGCTGCCTTATATGCGAGAATAGAAGGTGTATTGCAAAATGGAAATACGCAGTGACACAATCTTAAATATTTATGATACATAGGTACACGCGAATAATCATGCATTAAAAATATTCCGAAGACACGGCTATTGTAGACGCGGTTTGAAAAATGATCGTAGGACAATGAAAGATTCGCGCTCGGAGCATAAGAAGAGAGGAAAAAGTGAAATAAAAAACCACGAGCGCAAAAAGGGTGGCGCAGAGCTGAGCTTTTATGATAAACGACCGCTATCAGAGATAGAATGGAGCAAAAAACTCTTAAGAAAACTGCTGCGATCTCTTCCCGCTGAGTAAAACGAAATACCGTACAAAATGGCACCTTCTAATCTCGCAATTTACTCATTCAAAGTAGTCATGGAACAGGCATATGTGAATACCGATATAGTCTTCGGTGTCGCTCATAAGCGAATCCTCCGCATCAGTGAGGTCCTCGAAAGGAAAGCTGCAGCTTGGCGATGTCAATCCTAATAAAAGAACACATTTGAGGAAGAGTCGTACGTATCTTGACGTCCGCGCCTGCCATTATTATATCATCATTCCGCTTTCTCAAAAATTCGCTATATTTTTTTAACTTTTGTCTTTCACTTCCCAACCCAAGAAACTCATGATTTTTATTATACATAAATAAAATAACTGAGTAACAGTTTACGTATGTGCGAGGGTACGTATATTATTCGAGACGCCCAGGACATTTAGAATTGTATTTATGTATGTTAATGAAGATGTATAGACCTGCAGAAAGATCTCCGCATTTTAACGGAATTCGCATTATAGATTGATTTATATCGTGCAAACACGTCCTAAGGATATGTATTTATGGCATGAACGAATTATTTTTCTCATTATAAACTACTAAACATAATGTGTGCTGCACATCCGTATTTGTGTATCAAGAAATGCATATATAATATAACGTAAAATTAGTTTTAAAACATCTTTATATATCCAAATTGCGACATCAATTGACGTAATAACGATAAGACAGATAAGATCGTGGAGGACAAAAGGACGGTAAACCTAAAAAGCTAGGATGTTGTGCAGTATAGCAGGCACACAAGCAGCTGCGCGTACGCACTAATGCATTATTATTATAAAGATGTGGTGTGATTTTTCGGAGGTATAGATATGTGTGTGTGACTTAAAATTTCCAATTTTGCATAACATATAAATGATGTGTTTGTGTATCTTAATCAAATGATAGATAAGCATAAACGAATAATTTGTGTGGCAATATATAGGGATCCTGCGTAAAAAATGATGTATCGAAGGTTTTAGGTCAAGCTTACCCTCGTTGTCGACCTTCAAGTAGACCTGCCCCTTTGGGCTCAGATACGGCCGATACTCGGTTGTGTAACATTCTGAATTCATTGAAACGAAATTGCACGATGTCATGGCTTGTTTCTTTATCATCTCAAAAATTGATCTGATCAAAACAATTCAGGCTCTCTATATCGATCGAATTTTCAAAATTCCTTTTCGTCCAATTTATTTTGGTAATGTCACTCTAACCCCCTGAGGCACGTATCAGTGATGTCGACGAGCCTTTCATAACGTACAAATGTTATTTTACGAATGTCAACTTGAATTTCATGTACCAACTTTTACAAGTTCTATAAATATAAATAACAGCTTGCACGTTTGCTTGAAAAATAAATTGATAAAACGAAAAAATTATGTTTCCGTGTTGACAAAAAAATCATCAGAATTTGCAGTGTCTCAAAGGGTTTACAACATTTTATACCAATTCCTACAAAAATAGAGTTAAACAAATTAATAATTATTTTTTTCTTTTGTAATTTTGTTAATTTTATATAAGCTAGCTGTTTTTAGTTAATATATATAATTTAGTGATATCAACTTCATTTCCAAAAAGATTTAGTACTTAATTAAATAATAGTTACAGTTTTTAGAGCACGATGCTTAATATATTTATAGCTATTAGCAACTGTGAAAAATGTGCAGAAGACTTTTATAAATTTTGCTGGTTTGATGAAATGAAATAACTTTTAGTGTCGTGTGGTTCGGGAAATCTGGGACCGCCTGCAGTTTAATTTCTCTGAGAGATTCTCATTCTCTAGAAGGTATGGTTTCACTTTTTTTTTGTCGAAACTTGCAAAGTGCAATTTGTAAAGCTTCATGTCATAAATGAATTATTGTTTATATAAATACTATTTGAATTGCTTTTTGATATCGACTGTAAATAAAAAGTAATATATATATATATATATATATGTGCATTAAAGTAAAAAGAAAATTTGAGAAAAATAAATATTGAAATTATATTTGATGAGGATGATCGACAAGCAGTTTAAAAATGTTAAACACGCATTTTTCTCACAATGCACGAACAAACAGTGTAGAGAGCCTCTAAGAAACTCAATGTAAACTTCATATGTATAATAGTTGAAAATTCATTTATATTAGTGACAGAGTCATCAGTTTTGTGGGGACAAACTTGATTGCGACTGACTGACTCTTAGTGCTGCTTTCTCCGATGCACATAACACAAACCTCGCACAATTAGCAAACGTGTATGTGAGCCCGCCGCTTTTGTAGTTTAATTAGAAGACACATAGCAAGAGCTCAGTCCCGAAAGCAGTACGACGTTGGCTTCTTTGTCAGCAGAACAGGCGAGAGAGTGTCTGTGTGTGTGTGCTTATAGTTTGTTAACTTGGCATCTGTCTGCCAACTTTGTCTATTTTCGATTCTTGCTGTTTTCTGCATTTAAATTTATCATTCGAATGCTCTCTCAAGACTTTTCAATCAAGTCACCCGATAGTAAAGATATAAATATAAATATAAATATAAATTCTATCAACTGTTATACTTTATTACAAAATGCAGTATCTATAATTACAAGTTAGTCTGGGTTGACTGAATGTTACTAGAACTCGTTTCGACTAAACTAAACTAAATAAATAAATTCGTGCGATAAAAATTATCTATGATTTAAAACTAGGATACGAATTGCTCCCGCAAGGCAAAGTTTAAGTCTAACAAGCAAGCAGGATCCAAGAGAACTGTATATTATACGAGCATCACGATTGAATATAGAATCACAGCTACGGGGCATCAATGCCTATTAGACCCTAGGATATACAAAGTTCGTCCGCATCACTAGCTTAGGTATAACAAGAGAGCGGGCATAAAAAGAAAATGACAGAGTGTGTGTGTGTGCGTGTGTGGGTGTAACTGTTTGAGCGCATATATGAATGTGAGTCTCTCGTGACTACAGCCCCAGGGCACGCGAGCGAGCTAACGTCGTACCACGTTCTCAGGAGATGCAGGAAAGAGTAGCACGTTACATATACGTAAACTTATTCATACATATGAACTCATATGTATGCAGAGAAAGAAAGATATAGATATATTTGAAATAAAACTGCAGAAAGAGAGAGAGAGAGAAAAAAGGAAAGTAAAGGAGCCAGTGCTGAGTAGCGAGAGTGTCTAACGTACCAACGCCATTGGTCTGCGAAGTGGGTAGTTGAACGGCCACACCGAATCCTCGCAGTTTTACAGGAGCTGAATTTTCCTTGCCAGCGAGGAGGGCGCACTGCGGCTTCAGGTCTCGATGGATTATGTCATTTTCGTGACAGTAGCGCAGGGCTTCCAAGATTTGTCGCATGTAGTGACTGAAATTCAAAGCCAATTCTTAGTCCTCGTATGTTTACTCATCATGCTCTTCGATTTCCTTCATTATATGAAACTCTCGTTCGCTTTTCCTATCGTCTCATCGTTCGACGGTAGGAAAAAATTACAGTTTGAGGTTCGACAAGCGGGTCTTTACAAATGCAATCAGCCATTACAATCTTGGGTTCTAACGTCTGCAATCTACTGCACGTGATATGTTAGGAATGTTATCGGTCACGTTGTCTAGATTCTTATCTGCGCGCATAAACGTGATGAGTTCGAAAGATAAAGACTACTGGAGTTTTTGTAAACACTTACCTAGCTACAGCTTCACTGTAAACAAATCCAGCAGTGGCACGCCTCACAACCTCAAAACACAAATCCGATCCATCCATACTGCAAAGGAAAAGTAATTTTCGTTATTCATTTGTATCGTTGTAATACTTGATTCAGACAAAAGGATAACTCACTATTCGAAAACCATGTACAACATTCCCTCGGAACTGTAAGTTTCTAACAATTCCACGATGTGCGGATGTTTCAACATGTGACATATTGTAGCTTCCCGTTTCAAATCTGAAAGAAACAAAATACAAAGCCACATTATACGATAATTTTAATTATCGACTATCAGACGTCGGTGAGCCGAGTTCGGAGAAAAAAAATAAAATATCGGCCGCAAAAAAAGGCCTTTCGAGCAACGAATATTCGATTTTAATCCACTAGAATCATTGTGTACATACAGCGTGCTACAAAATTCGAATTTTTTTAGCGAACTTTTTTTTTGAGAGAAAATCTTTCCGAAAAAATAATAAGTTGTTCCACAGTTACGAAACAAAATGTAAGACACGTTTATATTAATTTTACATTTTAACTAAAGTGTAAATCATTTCTCGGCAAGAAAGACTCATTTAACAAAAGTAACAATAATTCGTTTCATTTTAAGTACCAGGATCGAATAAGTTCCAAAGGAATCATTCGAGTTGAATAACTTATAAGTTATCACTCTCTTTATAAAAAGTTATATTTTCACTCATTCTGTGGGGTATAGGTGCTTTCTTGACTGATAATAGCTACGAGGAATATCGGAACCTTAAACTTATTATCGTAAACTTGTTTATCGAAAATCGATATTAAATAAACATATACATAAATGAGTACGTCATTTCGAAGTTTGAATAGAAATTATTTCAATTTGATTCGAGTCCAAAACTGCATTATTTGCAAAAGTTGTATATTTTCTTCTTTGTATACACAAATTTATTTTACGATTTTAAAATTTGTTTAAAACATCGCACCTACTTTTGTTATCCTGTTTGGTATCTGTTGAAAAGGACGTATATTACATTTACGACTCGCGATAAGTGTGTTTGCAGCAAATACCAGCAACGAAAATTGACAATTTTTTTTTCTAATTCACTTTGAAATATCAAAATAAAAATGATGCTATGTGAGTACGCGTATTTTTTAAAATTATTTTTAGATTATTTCTTTTACAGGGAGAATAACGTTACGTCCAGCTTTGGCTAGTATATATGATATGAACAAAAAAAATGCTGTCATACACGTGAGAGCCGCATAATCCGCTGTTTTTCCTCGCAAAGAGTTTTTCCTGGCGAGCTTTTCATTTATAGATAAAGTCGAATTATTTAAGAGTATGTACAGCGTATGTACAATACAATTGAATAGAGTTTTCGTTGAAAGTCGAATATTTATGACATGATCAACTCGACGGTTTAATTCAGCGAGGCCCAGGTCAGGGGGACTTATTTTTTTTCCGCGAGCGCAAGGTTTTGACAATAGCCGTTACCACTGCACACTGGCTCCGCGTACATATGCTATACAGGCGAGACGGCGCGGCTTATACAATGGCGCGAGGCAAATTCAACGAGCGGCGGCAGTTCATATACAGTGTGTGGTGCGCACAGAGCGGCTCTAAATTAATGGCAAGCCGCGAGAGAGCTACAGTTGTTATACGCCGGTATTTGCTTACCCGCTGTGCTGAGCCCTGGGCTCGAGGTGAATTTCGCCACGTCGACAATTTTTACGGCGAACGTCTGGCCGGTCTGCCTGTGGATGCATTTTCGCACCACGCTGAATGGACCCCTGGAACAGTAATTCAGAGACACTGATTATTATCATACGTACACATTACATACTCACGAGACGTACGTCGAACGTCTTCCGTATATTATACACGCACACAACTGGTGAGAGCAATCGCTGGTAATTAAAAATCGATCGGATGTTATATATATACACACTTGTATGTGCGTTGAAAGCACTGGGCAATTTCGCGTTTCGCAAGGTAATGCAATATACTATGTTATACAGTTGAAATCGTTCGATGATATTTGAATATACACATATACTATATACCTGCTGGCGCAGTAGCTTCGTCTCTATTATAAAAAAGAAGAAGATCGAGATACGAGTCTGGGAATTGGCCAGTTGATATATAAGATATAAGATCCAAGTGGTAAATATGCCGAGGAGTATATTGTCGGCGATGGAGGTGTGATTACAGCAAGCATACAGCTCCGACAGTCACGTGAGTGAGAGCGAGCCAAAGCCTGATAGATATAGAAAGGTATTAGCTCTCTGCATCCGTGCAGCATATCGAGGAGTAGAGCTTCTCTTCGCTTCCGCGTTATTGGACATGTATAGTTTGCGTTAGTCCAGCAATACCGCGAAGGCACGCGCGCGCGCGCAAGAGAGAGAGAGAGAGGAATGGGGAATTGAACTTGGTAAATGGGATTGCTATAGTCGAGCAGCGGAAATAAATGAGTCCAAGAGAGCGAGTTTTAGTTCTGTTTTTTCTTTTTACTTCTGGAGCACAGAATTATTGCTGACAGCTCCTTCGCCCGATTTTACCCTCTCGATCTATATAACTCGTGTATGATAGCGAAAAGAGGGTCAACTAACGTGTTTCTTATCGATCGACACAGAGCGAGATAAACGCGTACATATGAATGGCACATATTTTTGTGGGCATCAGCCGAAACGCGACTTATCTGAAGAGAGTAGCGCGCATTTTACCTATAAAAAGCCGGGGCTCGGCTCTGGAGAAGCCCACTTTGGTCGGAGTGGCTGTCGCGATATGACGTTCACCGAGAGCTGCTGCTGCTGCTGCTGTCTGTTACTTTTACTCGCGTTTTCGACAGTCGACGCGAGATCGATCGAAGGTGAGTAGCCTCGCATTGACTTGTCGATCGCATTCATAGACAACTCGTGTGTATAATTGTTCCGTGCCGTATCAGGTACGAAATGCCAAGTGTCGATAGACTACCGGAAGGGAGATCTGAAGGAGCCGCAGCCTCTGATCCTGACTGACACGGAAGAGCCGAGGTTCGTACTGCCGGAGAAATATCGACTGCTGGTCATTCCGAGGAATACGTCGATCTTGCTCGTCTGTCCGGGACGGAACAACAGTTTGCCGAACCTGCCGGGATCGAAGCAACGCGCGAGGGCCACTTGTCTCGGCGGAAAGGACTTCCTCGTGGACTCGGAAGTCCGCTCGTTCGGTAACTTCACTTGCAATCAGCTGCCCAAGGAGACGGTGAGGAAAGTAGCCGATTCCGGCTGTCTGGAGAGTCATGAAAAATACGAAATTGGCTTCGCCATCGATCGGCAGCACTTCATCCCGCTGATCGAGATATGCCGGGACGCCTCGACGCTGAGAACGCACTACTCCAAGTACAGGATTCCCAAGGAGATCGCGAGCTACCAGTCGGGCTTTCCGAGGCCCTACTGGAGATACGGCAGTTGGCTGTACCCAGGCTACAACATGAACTACGTCTTCAAGGCTGACGTTCAGCTCAGCTCGATGACAGCTCTGCTGGGCTCGGAGGAGCAGGCGAGGAAGTACATCAAACCCGGTGAGCAGCAGTATCTGAATCGGGGCCACCTGGCCGCAAAGGCCGACTTTATCTACGGCTCCCAGCAGTCGGCGACCTTCTGGCACCTGAACACGGCCGCCCAATGGGCCAGCTTCAACTCGGGCAATTGGATGATCCTCGAGAGCGCGGTGCGCAAATTGTCGAGTTGGCGGCAGCTGGACCTGCTCGTCTACACGGGGGTACACGGGATCACGAGTTTGCCGGACGTCAAGGGTGTCGAGCAGCCCCTCTACCTGTTCGTCAACGAGACCGAGAAGGCATTTCCCGTGCCGAGGTTCTATTGGAAAATCATTCACGATCCAGTCGGCAATCGTGCCACAGCCTTCGTCGGGCTGAACGAGCCGTACGCCAGCAATATAACCAAGGACATGTATCTCTGCCCGGACATTGGCGAGCAGGAGGCCTTCTCCTGGCTCAGCTGGTCGCCACGCGACATCGAGAAAGGTGTGTCCTACGTCTGCTCGGTCGAGGAACTGCGTAAATCCGTGCCTACTATTCCCAGCTTGGGCGAGACTGGCCTGCTGGTCTGAGCAGAATTATACAAGTACATCCATTCGTCGTCTCACTCTCATCATCGCGCTTCTCATCGCCGCTGTACATAATGTCTTCTATTTAATAAATTGCTAATGTATTATATGTATACGCTTTTTCGACTATACAATACTTTCCTCTCAATTTCAGCGGCTGCGCGAGTTTTAATACGTGTGTGTAGTAGACAGCGGAGGAAAAATTATTGGAAAAAGTTTCGTGCTTTTTTACCACGCTGCTGCTGCTGCGCTGAGCGATCAAAGGAAATTCTCTGTGTACTCTCTCTCTGCATGCAGCGCACAGTAGGAGGTTACCGAAGCATTGAATTAATTTTAGGATTTTTTCCCGCAAAGTTATTTTCCGATTGACGCTACGGGAATATTAAAAGGCAATCCATCAACCGAGAGAGAAAAGCAGCATCAGCGATGTGCGCGCGCGAAACGCGACGACGGGGCTTTGTCGAGAAAGATTCCCGCGAGTCCTGTGTCACACAGCACACTCTCTCTCTGGCTTTCATCCAAAGCATGTGTGCATCAGGATGGCTTTTTTTCTCTCTCTCCCGTTGTTTCGTTTGAAAATTTGCCTGAAAATCCGAGGAGGAATCGAGTCCCGCGGGGGCGGACGTCTCGCGATAAGCCGCAGCAGCTATATATATGTATACAGCGACGAAGAGCGAGCGAGAGAGAGAGAGAGAAAAAAGACGGAGAGCGGCCGCACCGCCTTTACCGACCCCCCTCTCCCGCCGTGTTCCCTAGCAGCCGACACGGCCACACACAGGCATAATACACGCCGAGTCGAAAACGTACAAGTATATAGATGCATATATGTATGCAACGCAGACTCGCGACGGCGGCGGCAGCCAGAGAGAGAGAGAGAGAGAGAGAGAGAAGATGAGACACACACATACACTCACGCGAGGGGGAGGGAGTGAGAGAGAGAAAGCAATATACTCACTTTCCGATGATCTCGCAGAGCTCGTAAACATCGTCAAAGAGAACCTCGTCGTCCGCCATGGCGATGAGGTAGTTGGCAGTGCCGGGGCTGCTACTCTTGGTGCAGGTCTGCTGCCTACGCAGACTCGAGCGCTTTCGTCAGTGCTGCTGCTTGCTCGCGGCCGTCTTGATTGGCGCTGCTGATGTTGTGGCAGCGGCGACGGCGGCGGCGGCGGCGGGCGAGCGCCCAGCCGAGGACGTCCGCCTCGCCCCGGCGCACGATCCCTTCAGAGATGCCACACTGCGGCTCCCGCGCACTATTTTTTCTTCTTCCTCTCTTATCACTCTCGACGCCGTTCTCGTCGCACTACTTGTACGTACTATTGCCTCCGGATAATGAAACACACGAGCAAGACGTCGAGGAAGAAACTGCTGCGCTCGCTCCCGAGCAAAACTGGTGGCATAGAACGCGGCGCCTCGAGCAGCAGCAGCAGCAGCACTCGCGGGGAGCAGCAAGTCTGCTTCTGCGCCGCCGATTCGCTCGCGCGCTCCCTCTATCGTCTCTCTTCCGCTGTCAGTTCTGCCGCCGCCGCCGCCGCCGCTGCTGCTTCCACCAAAATATTACTCGAGCTCAAAACAATCTGCCGTCGCCGCGGCTAAGAGCAATTGATTCGGCATTAGCTCCGCCCGGCCTTGAGGACCATCGAAAGAGCTGCGCTCTCTGCTCTACCTCTCGCAGCTACTACTACTCTGCTATATAGGCCAAATGGACCGCAGCTGTATAGGATGCTGCAGCTGCACCGCCTGCAGTAGTAGTGTCTAGTATATAGTAACAGACTCTGAACGCGAGCCGGGCGTGGCGCTTATATCTACCGCCTTGACTCTCTCTCTCTCTCTCTCCCCCTTTGCAACGTGCATCGACGACCCACGCTCCATTTGTCTTTTCTCGCCTCCTTCTCGTATACACTATACACTGCACATGCACAAGAGCCTCAGCATACACAGCGAGGTCTGATGCTTATTATCATCGACCTGCACGTATGTACATAGAAACTCGCTTATACGGAGTAGGCCCGAAAGATTGCTATGCCGATCGATAACAATATATACTTACCTGTTTGACGATGTAGCCGCACGCGCGTGCTTTGCTTCTTTTTTTTATTGTCTTATTCGCTCTGGTATGCTCAATCCCACCCATGCTGCTGATGCTGCTGCATCGCCTTTTTTGCATTCCTATCATTCGCTTCGAGCGTTGAAATCTTACGAACGTAATCCATGCAGTCGTGCAGCTGCATGCATATGAAGATGGAATTTCTTCTTCTCGAGTTTTGATCGTATATATAAGGATAGATTTTTTCCCCCATTATTTATATTCTTTGGCGGAAAGAAGGGGGTGTCAATGTAATATCGTGTGTAACCTGTGCTGCAGGGACGTAAAAATAATCGCAGAGTCGAGAGCTTTATTTCAAGGCTACTGTCATCTTTTAAAGATAAAAACGTCATAGCGCCGACTCAAACTCGGCTTGCTTTGCTTTTAAAAATAATCCTTTTTTATTTTCAGCCCTCGTTGTACCTCCAATCGATTAAACGATAGAAACTACTTATATAATATATGTACATTAAGGATGTGTCCTGTCTGGAGAAAAAAAAATCCGTCTCGGCTTTGAGATCCCGTCTCGTCTCGAGAATCCAAAAATATTTCGAGATTCTCGAGTCCTGTCAAGACTCTCGGTCCAGTTCAAGATTTTCAAAAAACGTCGAGATTTTCAGCTCTTGTACACACGCTGTTGAAAAAAAACCACGTGGTAAAACCATGTAGTTTACTACGTAGTAACACCACGTGCTTTTCGTACAACCATGTGGTTTGGTCGTAGTAAAACTATACGATGATTACCACGTGTAGTATAACCACGAGGTTTCAATGATGAGCAAGTGATAACATCGTTCAAAGATAGAAATACAATCGATTGTTATCTATACGAGTATAACACATACTTTTTACGCAAAACAAAAAAAAAAAAAAAAATTGGCTGTATACTGCGCAGATCATATCTCAACTGGAAAATATTTTGCAGTAATGAAATTAAATTAAATAAAAGTAGAAGAGCAGACCTTTAATTTCAAGGAATAAAAAATGGGTGCCTTCCGATCTAAGTTATGAGAAATTGAACAAGGCAAAACAATATGGCCCACTTTTATAATAGAAACGCACGGTCTTGACATTTCATGAATCTTCGATGTAATTAAGCAAGTTCTCGGCGTCATCCTGTATTATATTATGCTGCGCCCTCCAATTAAATTGCCACGAGTACAGTCGAACTAACCCAGCCACGAAATAGCACAAACCTATATCTGGGTACGTGAACATTTTTCACTTTTTTTCGATTAAATTGCAAGCACGTAGTGTGGAGGTGAAAAAATCGAACGCAGAAAAGGATCACTCCATTTAAAAAAAAAAAAAAAATAGTGAAAGTTTCACATTTCGTGAGTAAAAATTGTACTCCGAGACAGTGAATTATCTGCGCCTCGTGCATTGGTATAATTGTATATAAGTAATGAGATTTCTACTTTAGAAATATAATACGCCAGGATATTGTAGTAGTATTGGAGTCTGGTCGCAGGGAATTTTTAGTATTATTTGGTCGACAGTGTCGATGACACACGACTATATAGCGCGGTGTAAATTGACTGTTGTACAAACCGATCGGAAAAGCGGCTCGGAAACGGTATGCCACTTGAAAATTTGAAATTCGTCGTCTATCGAAGCAACGCATTTGATATACACAAATTACCACAATGCAATAATATTAATTTATTTAGGAGAGCAAGTGCAAAAGTGCCTTACCCCTCACTTATTGGAAAATGAGCATTGGACCCTTTTATAACCTGCTTTATATGATTTCTGCTGTATAGTTGCTTATAATATTCTTCGAAATTTTCCCTGCTCTCCAAAGTCTCGAAATTGCGGAAAGAGGTCGGGAAGAAACAAGTACAGAGCCAGCAAGGAAAAACAAATAAATTATGCACTTTCGTCGGCAGGCCTTTTCTCTCTCCGCGCTTGTACACACTAGCCTGCTTTGGTCTTTTATTTTTTTCCACATATTGTATATACATATATACGCAGAGCCGCTGTGCCATTTCTTCTGGGGACACGCGGCGGCGGCGGCGGCGGCGGCGGACCCAACGGCGCCACGAGAGAAAGGGAAAACAGCAGAGAAACTGCGCAAAAGAGCAGAAGGTGAGAGAAAAGCTGCAAAGTAGTGCGCGAGAGAAAGAGGACACACAGCGAGAGAAACGCAGTGATGGAGAACGATGAAGTACACAAGTAGGCTCCTTCAGCCGACTACTAACAGAGCAGCCTCAACCTGCAAGCTCGCACGAGCGCTGTTTTTCTCCCCTCCGAAAAAAAGACCGAAAGCTCGATCGATAATTCATGGCATGGCGTGTGTGTGTGTTCGCCGAAGCTGCGCCTGATGGAATTTATTGTGTTTTAGGAAATCGACCCTAAACACGATAGTCGTATATATATATATTCTCTTCTCGCGCGCTCGGAAATAATTAAAATAATCGCATACTCATATAATACATTACCAATCCGAGTGTATTAGTCTTTATTAATATCCAATGTGAGGTTTACTTTGAGCGAAATTATTTTGAATTATTGCGATTGAGAATTTTACATTTTCTCGTCGGGCGCCTTTTAATTCGGCCCGCGCGCGAGAAACAGCAATGTTGTCGATTTATTTTTAGCGTAAGTAGCTTTTATACATTCTTTACTTCTGCACCTTGTCGACCTCTGAAAAGTGCTTTTCTTGAGAATATGTGCGGCTTTGAACACTATATGTATGGTGTGCTGGAACATTATATATATATAGGTCACTGTCCAACTTTCAGACTTTATTACACAGATAGTCGAATCTACTTCAGACTGTGCGTGATTCATTCAATTCGCAAAGTTTTCTTTCTCTCTGGACGAATGGTAAAAAAGCGCAGGTATTCGAATAACTCATGCCGCTCGAGGCGACTGCATGCGTTTTTCTCAATCAGGTGACGCGCTTCTTTTCAACGCAAATACGTCAATCCGTCGAATATTTCCTCGAGATCCTCTTCACGGCCCAAAACTGTTAGAACCAACATGATTTGGCTGCGCCCCCATGTTTTGTAAAGTGGATACATATCTACGGCCGCGTAACGCAAATCTTTGGCGAGGAATTTCAAATGCTTGTGATTTATTCCTTTGAGCACTACCAAGTTTTCCCTACAAAAGCACAATAGAATTTTGGAATTTTCGCTCCCGGAATAATATTATTCAACTTTTGTCTGTACAATGCGTATACTCACCCACATTCCTCCCAACTGTCCAGAGCTTTTGCCTTTACTCTATCCTTGTCAAGTTTATTGTAAAGCCCCAAAAATCCACGAGCAACCTGTGGAAATTCTGTGATGCAGAGACTGTCTTTGAACTGATATACGTTGTACATCTCGGTTTTTTTTTCTATCTCTTACCGATGCTGCTAAATTTCCTTTATTCGTGAAAAAGCCTGTATTCACAATGCAGTAGATCGTATATTGCGACGGACCCTCGTCTCTTTTCGAACGACTGCACACGCACGTATTTTTCGGAAATGGAATTTTGAGGTTTTCCCTTTTTGCTCCAATCTTCACTTTTGCCGTGGAAATGCAATTTCTACAAAATACAAGAAAATGCAATTAAATTTTGCTTTATCAATTTTATGGACGTATTAACGAATGATATAAATTTTTTTAATATTGCCGGCTTGTTATTACTTTATGCTTTTACGCGAGTTTAACGACTGTTTACGACATGCATAACCTCGTCGTTTCAATTTTGATTTTCTTTTCATCTTCCTAATATCACACAGCAACTGCAGCAGCAAAAAGTACAAACGTTAAAGTTTGACTTTGCAGCTCGTTTTTTACAGGTACTATAATCATTGTGTACTTATTTTGTGACTTTTTTTGGCGAAAAATAGAAAAACCATTGTCCTGATTGTATGTTCGTTAACCAATAAATTTTGCACACTATACCTGAAAAAAAAATCACTGTTCATAATTTAGCTACATACATATAAAACATACCAAATTCAGATTGAAAGTTAGAACAGATTATAAACATGTATTACTCAGAATAATTTAAATTACTTGATGAGACTTACATTTTTGTTTATAATTTAGGAGAAATCGCAAATTACGAATACCTTATGTGGGGATTTAATTTTCAAAACAAAATTTGGTACCGTGTGTTGGTAACAGTGCGCTCTGACGATAAGCTAAGCGATAATGCTGCAGCGACGCCGACAAGCGTCATTGGCATGACTCATTGCGATGCGTCAGTTAGTTTAGTTGCCCGCAGTTGGCTGTTGGATACGGTAGGTGCCTCAATATCGAAAGAGGGTTATCGCGTGCACTTCCTGGAAGGTACAATCCAAATTCACGGCGCTACTAGTGAACTCAATGAAAACATCAACAAATATAGACGTCTCTATGTTGTAAAGTGCACCGGGCTGATATTGATAAACGGCAATTTCAGAGGGCAAACAGCTTTCTCTCTCTCTCTTCTGTACGTCTGTCTGTACTCTGTGTGTGCGTAAATAAGTAGTGGTGCAGTGTGTTTTTCTTGCGAGACTTTTCCGACCTACCTAAGTTATAGGTTAGGAAAGTCAGTTCGGCATTTGACAAACAATAACTCTCGATCGGCCGATCGTGATGACATGTGACAATTGCAAGATTCCCGTGAAAAAGTGTTCTTCGTGGTCAAGGACGGCTTTCTCGTGAGAATCGCTGCTCACATAGGCGTTCAGAGAGTCGTCCACATGCGACGAAACGAATATTATTAAGTGTCAAGGGCGCTCGCGCGTGGTAATTGGCTACAGGTCGTCATCGATGAGCGCTTCTTTCAACAACTGCGCCAGAAAATCGGACTCGCTCGACTGCACCAGCTAGGAGGTGGCTTTTTCGGGAACATCCACCCACGGCAGAGAGAGAGAGAAAAATACCGGGATCATGGCGAGCCTCGAAACAGGTGCAGCTCATCAATCTGGTGAAAACACCAGCTGGAGGAAAGATCTTATTTCTCAACTGCGCGACAGAAATAGAATCCAAACACAATGTTTCTACGATCTTATTAGCTTGCGTAAGTTATAAATAGAGCATACTTTAATAGATTCGAATTTCGGAATCAAATCTCGGATGCAGGAGTCTTTGAAAGACGATACTATGCAGCTTCATTTTTCACTTGACATCAAGTTTTCAAACTTGAATTTCTACAGTCTGTGATGCCCTGACCAGAAGAGAAAGTTTCGCCCGTTAACTTTCTTTATTACTTTCAGATAATCGCTTGTTCGACAATGCCAATACGTTGAGGGGAGAAAATTTACAGCTCTCGATAGCTAACGAGAAACTTCGATGCGAAGTATCGAGTGGTATTCCAGGCTCGGGTGCTAATGCCGCACTCGAAGCCAAATTATTGGCACAGGCTGATGAACTTACTATGCTTCATAGGCGAAGGGGTGAACATACGCAACAAATTGTAGACCTGAACAACAAATTACAAGAAGTAATGAAAGACCTTCAAGCTAAGGAAGCGAGGTATTTACTTAAACTAGGCTGTAATTGCTTCTTAGGTTATGATAAATTGTTGAGAGTAATCTGTAATTTCGAATATACTTGCAGTCTGGCTGAAAGTTTGGAGGTTAATATTCGCTTACGCTCAGAAATCTCACGCTACGTCACAAAGGAGAGAGAATTGGAGAATATCAATCAAATGTTGAAAGACGAACACCAGGCCTTACAATTAGCTTTCGCCTCGCTCGAAGATAAATTGAGAAAAGCACAAGTAAACTACGTTATTCCTTGCATGCACACATTTATTTCATACAATTCATTTCGTATATTGAATATTTTAGGAAGAAAATCGGCAATTGGTAGACCGTTTAATCAAGTACAAAGCTAAGGATGCAGAGAAAATGAACGAAGAAAACGATAACTTTTTAAAGTGAGTAATAAACAGTTGCTTTACATTTCAAAGTTCATTTTAAATGTTTGACATGGTTAAAGTTTACTAGCTAAATGTTTGCTTTCCACTAATTGTATGATTATTGCCAACTGTATCAATTTTGGACGGTAGAATTAGTATAAGAGAATTAAAATTAGAAAAGGCATAGGGTAGTCGGGCTAAATTTAGAAGGGATTGGGCAGGTTTGCTTATTCTCTACAGTCTTCTAGTAGAGCATGGACAGTTTTTCTAACATAGTGAGGAATTTCAGGTAAACAATCGTGTAAATAACGCAAAATTTTTAATGTATGCTTTAACACTAAATTGCATGACTCGTTATCATTTTAATCTTTTCTGGTGTAATACTTTGTAAATTTAAAATTAATCACGAAGGTCTGCTTTTCTCTGTTTTCTCTCTAAAAATGGTTTGTATACATTCACTAATTCTTATCAGTGTTTGATTTGCTGCTTGGATCTCTTCTCAAAGTAATGTTTGTATTGAGATAGATAAATTCTGACATTCTTTCTTTGAACATTAAAACTAACGTGTATCCTGTTGTTTTTCTGTCAATTAATTTGATAGCGTCAAAAATGTAATCATGTCGATTGTCACTTGTGCAGATCACTGAAACTTCATACACCACATTCAGTTTCCGTAGAGCTTATCACTTAGCCACTTCACTTTGCTTGACATTTTCGTTTCAGTGAGAGTTTTACCAGCCCGACAGCCTTTTTGATGCATACCATTTCAAAGTTTGGGTAAGTTAAAAATAAGCAACAGAAAATTGCTATAAAAAGATAGCTAGCGATAGCTAACACCGAATCGCTTTTGGGCTGGTAGCAAACATTAAGCTACACTTGTAAACTTATAAAATATATAAAGAAAATCTGTGCTTCTCCTCAATGGTAGATGTTTATACATACTTCAAGTTGTAAATATACAGACGAATTTACTACATTAAGCAGGTGAAATAACGGATAAATGTTTTAATGCAAGTTTTATGATTTTTCTCCTGGGTTAAGAATTATTGCATGACTTTTTTCTGAAAAAAAAACTTTTAGAATGAATGCCACAAATTGTAACTATTGCTTTTAAGAATTGCAGCGAATTATAATATTTGCATGGAAAGTGCAATTCCTAACGAGTTGAATGAGTCTTTGCTTTCTTGGCAAGAAGCTCTTATTTTCTTTCTTTTTCGCACCATGAGTTATTTGATGTGAGTAATGATTTCCATTCGCTTTTAAATTTTCAGAAAAAGACAAGCCAAAATGCAAAAGGAACTAGAAGATGCGGCCAAAGATACAAGGCCTGCCAGTCCAGATCGTGTCAGTTTAAAGGAAGGGCTAGTCAGTCTTCCCACATCGGTGCCGACAAAAGTCTCCATCAAATTTGTACGTTGATGCTCACATAAAAGACTCGTTACTTACACAATGTTCTAAGCAATTTTCACATCAAGTCAGTCACCGAAGGTGCGAGTGCTGTTCATCTTGAATTTAAGCACCGTTTTGAACAAAACCTTAATAGTCATAATTTTACATCCATTCACTAATGAAAATCTGTGTGACGAATCTGACTTGATTTGAGTTACCGAAAATTGCTTCTTCGATAATTAAATGCATAAATGAAATTTATATAATTGCATACTTGAGCAATCGTGATAAGTATTTGATAACTGAAATGAAGATACGGTTTATATTATCCAGTTGTTGAGATATTTTTATATTTGGAATTGTTATTCTAAAAGAGAATGTATTTATTGTAACTATTTATAAAACTGCGTAAAATAGTGATAGATAATTTGCGCTTTACGGTGATTTGTTAAGAAGGTTAAGTGGTTACGTCGTTTTATAGACATTATCCATACAAAGAAAACAAAAGTTATGTTTACTTCAAACTGTAAAGAGCCGAGTTATTAACGAGTTTGTTAATATTTAAGAAGAAAAGTTCCTTAAACGAATTGTGTTATAAATATGTAATGTAAAACCATATTTATTCAATACATGCATATTAAACAGAGACATATCAGTGAAATTTGTTTTGAATAGTTGAAACACATGCCAGATTGTAGAATTAGAGTAGAATACGTGTCTTTCACAAATCAACAAATCCCGAGTTGCTGGCACCTTAAATAATTATTTAATCGCTTTGTGCTTCCTTTCCTCTGTTAACTAAAACCAAATAATACATTCTGCGAGTCATATATTTGTTAAGCGAACGGAGTAGCAAGCTTCGAAAAAGTGCATTCAGGATAAACGAGTTAATATTGAATTTGGCACGTTCTGGGTTTATGGGAGTGCGTTGGTTTGGCAGCCGATCCATCCTGGGAGAATTTCATGAATGCCGCGCAACAAGTACGCAGCTTTGACTCGTACATGCACATATATAGGCATGGTAGAACGCATATTGCACTTTAAACTTGACGCTCCAACGACGTACGTGTGGACTAGGCGCATACACTGGACGTTGCTGGGAAGTTAATCCATCAACGTGATGAGTTTATCGACGTTGGAGGGATTTTATGAAAAGCGGCGAATCGCGTATCGCGTAAAGATTTTAATCTGCATGAGTAGTCAAAGTAATACATTTAGAGATAGGGGGTTACGGCCGTGTACTGCGTGTGTTTGTACGCGAACAGCTCTGCAAAATTTTATTAGCTCTGCCGTTTACGGATTTCCTCTAGTGAAACTTGCACTCGCTCACCCACACCCGTGTATACACAACACATTTTGTATTTTAATGCTTATCACGATGAATGTAATGTAACGTCAACCCCCCTTTGCAGAATGCGCACGAGGGTGAGGTGAATGCCGTCCGATGGTCGCCGACCGACAGAATTCTCGCCACAGGCGGCGCAGACAGGAGAGTCAAGTTGTGGGACATAACCAAAGGTAATGCACATGATGTTATTGTACTTGTTTATCTTTGTAATGCGGAAACTGGACATTCAAGTGAGGACTGAATGAGGTATTCCGAGTGCAATGGTTGTTCTAGCCATCGCGAAATAAAAAGGAACAACTCATTTAATTCAACTCGTTACTTTCGCTTATAATCCACCACGACGCGAGCTGGTTGGAATTACTCGATGCGTGTATCAGTGAGGGATTTATACGTTTCTCAACTTTTTCAGCTAGTGCTCTTTTTAAATATGAAAAAAAGTAAAAAAAAAAAAGAAAAAGTTTCAATTTCTGTAAAGTCTACGCAAAAAAGGGCAGATGTCTAAAAAATACACTGATTGCAGGAGGATACGAGTGCAAGGGAATACTGGTGGGCAGCAACGCCGGAGTTATGTCCGTGGATTTCGACTCGTCGGGCCAGCACATACTGGGAGCTTCCAACGACTTCGCCAGCCGCGTCTGGACCGTCGGAGATCTTCGATTACGGCTGAGTGATTTTCTTTTTCATCTCCAAACGTTGTATCATTCATATGATGATGGTATAAAAGCCTGCTACAGCAGAAAACTGTTATATATCTCGCCACACCGCGAGTCGCTTCAATTTCCAAGTTATTGTAGGTAACCCAGAGCTCGGCAAATGTTTGCCTTACGTGTCTGCGAGCACGATTGGCTCGAATACCGCTGCCGAGGTAAACTTGCAGGCGAGCGTGAATTTGAAAATTCGAATACATCACTTATTGTCTCTCCGTCTATATCTGCGGCAGCTGCATTATACATCCCTGCAAATGGATCACATTCTTTGCCTCCAGCAGTAGCGATTGTTTGTCCGCGTAATACGCTTGATGTATGCGATGCCGAGCGAGCTGCATACACATTGCGGGAGCGAATGTGCGCTGTATTTTTCTCGTCTAAAATGATATTCGCTTGGCTGCGATTGGCCGGGCGGGCGCTCGCGGGGGCGGCAAATGGGTCGCAAACAGCCATTAAACGGCGCAAGCTCGAGCAACGACTCAAGACGGAATGTATCTGCACAATAGAATTTGAAATTCATCGCGGGCTTCTTCGAGCTTTTTTGCATATACTCGCGCGCGAGGCGCGATCGTAAAGCTAATGACGCTTCCTCTCAAGGCTGTACAAGGGAGATTCGTTCGGTGCATTCCGGCTTTCTCGGAACTTGTTATTTTTTCGCTTCATTACGCCCTGCAGTGCTTCATGAATAAAGTGCGTGGCGCTCAATAAAACGGAATAAAACGCCGCGCCGGCGGCAGCAGCAGCCGATATATATACGTAGACGGAAATGGCGCGAGTCTTGCTGACAATGCACTTTGACACTGTATATACACACTTTGAAAAGTTCGTAGAAACGCGTAGAGTTCGAGCAATGCCAACATTGCTATCTTATCGCGCGAGTTTACTTCGGGCATCAAGCGCACTTTCCAGCGCGGTAGAGCTTTTGATTCGAAAGACGTTACGGAAAGGAGTATAACGTCATTAAAAGTTTCGCTGCTCTCGCGCCGTTGTTATTCAAATGTTTCGCCGAGTATATACCTATGTATGGTAAGCAATACGAAAATCCAGCAATCTTCTCTCCTCTTTTTCTCCGAAGCGTCGCTCCGAGAGTCTTTGACAATAGAGACTTAGCGGCAATTATGCGTGGCATATATAATTAGAGAGCTAGATTTTATTCGCAGCGCATGACGCAAAGTTTGTCTTTGGGAAATAAGAGCAACGACGGCAACGACGTCGACGACGACGCTGAGAGATGAAGAGAAGTGTCGTGTATTAACGAAACTCGCTGTTTCAATGAAGAGCGAACAAGTTGAGCTTCTAGATTTTCCTTTGTGACGCTTCTAATAGTCTAGCTCAACAGCAGCACTAGCAACAGCCTTGTCACTTTATATAACCCGGAGTAGTCGAGCGCGCAGTATATGGCAAATACGCGTCACGAGATCTGATAATTATTCGACGCTTCAAAGCTAATGCTCGAAGAAAACGGCGCGCAAAGCAGTATTATATTGTGTACGTACGGAGAATGGGCCGAGAAAGAGAGACAGTCTGGAAACGGAAGGCAGGAAGGAAGGATGGGTGGATGGAGAGAGAAGGAGAGATAGAGAGAGAGAGCCACTTTAGTCACTGTCCCAGCCTCTCTTCTTGATGAGATACGCCGTGCAGCTCTTTTGTTCCCCTCCCTTTGTGCTCGGCTTTCTTCCTCTCCTAACCCTAGACTTCCTGCCGCAGGGCCCACATTCTCTGATTCATTAGCCGGGATTCGAGAAAGAAAATCTGAGAGACTTGCTCGTAGAGTGCAATGTGTGTAAGTGTGTGTGCGCGCGTCTCGATAAGTTGAAGCCTCGCGTTTGAATTTCACAAGCGCATTTTTCGATTGACACTCTCCGGCTGAGTAAAGTACACACGTGAGCTCGCCACTTCACTCTGAGCTTAATGTAATTATTCGAGCCGCTTGTTTCTCGTATACGCGCACGGTCTCGTAAAAAGCCGTCACAGGAAAGAAGTTTCATTTCGGAGATTGCTGACCAATGGCTCGTGAAGCTGAAGAGTCGAGAAAGAAGAGAGAGAGAGAGAGAGAGAGAGCGTAGGTGGTAATTCCCGCTGCTGAATTGAAAGTGCAGAGAGAGAAAGCCGCGCTGCGCAGCGGAGGAGAAGAGCTATTCCTTTGCTCAGCGATATTTATCTTGCGCAGGGTTGCGTTTCTGCAGCCAACAGCGAATTCGTATAGATCTTTCGTGGGGTGGAGAGGCCAACGAGAACTGCCGACGCAATTAGAATTTCGCGAGAAGAGATCCTGAATAATTGGCTGCTAGTCGGCGGGATTTCCTTCCTTGCTCTCTGCCCCGCCGACGCCACATTGACACGAGAAAATCCTCAATATATATGTATCCCGTCCTCGCCGATTGCCAATTCTCGAAACCTTAAATAATAGAGAGTAGTAATCCTCGCCAAGTCGGCTTTTCCTCATCATTGTATGATCACTAATGCTCCCTCTTCTCCTCGCGCACCTCCCTCATATTGTACTCCGAAGCCATACCTACATATATTGCATTCGGTCCGTCTCTTCACAGTATGGAGTATGGGGCTAATTCGTTGTTGAGGCGATTTCGTTTTTCGCAATTATTTACTATGCGCGAAATTTTTTTTCAAGCCATAAGTATTCTTTATTTATTAGGTAGGTAACAAAATACAGATGTACAGTACAATCAATACAATAATACATTGTTATATACAGATATTTGTCGGATATACGTTTTGCGATACATATTTAATATTTAATATATCACATAGATCACAATATATCGTCGCACATTATTATTTGCTTTACAGCTATTGCACTCATTGTCAGTCACACAACATAGTTTACATTCTCATCATCATTTACATACTTATATTTACACATCAATTAATTTAGTGGTCCCTATATTTGCATCAGGTCATACCATACCTATACAATAGTACCATTTTTACTAGTTCGGGGCTGATTGGCTAGTAGTCCTGTGGGGAAAAATCGTACGGGGGTTTAGATATGTTCATTCTTAAGAAAAAGAGCAATATTAATAAAAAGTAAAGATATTTGCTCCGAATGAAAACAACGAATTTTAGTCCCACTCTTCCTTACACAAGTTTTTTTTATGTCTTCTCCTTGTTCTTCTTTTTTTAATAATCCCCGAAACTCGCGATATCCGTTAAAAAACTTTGAGGCCGCTCTGCACACGTGCGTACGAATTCGTCAGGCTGTTTTCCTTCTGCATATTGTAATAAAAAGCAAAGGCGCACGCGGTCCGTTCCAGTGAAAGAAAAAAATGTATGGCATATATCAATATAGCGGCGGCGGCAGCAGCACGTGCGATTAAGCTCGTCGAGGGTGTGTCGATCCAAAGACTCCCTCTCGTCCTTAGAATATAACGTGTGTATCCTGCGCATTATGTACATTTAAACGCGCGTACACAGAGGAGAAGCTCTCCTTCTCCATTTGGCACCCTTGGCACGAGCCATCAGTTCGGTTAAAGATCACGTTATCCGCATAAGCGCGCCGGCCATAAAACTCTCTTTCTCTCTTGTCACTGTGTGCTAGGTACACACATATAGGTATACTTAGACCAGACACACAGAGACACAGTATATACGGGAAGACGAAAGAGAGCGAGTGGACCCTAAATTTCATATTTCTCCCGATCTTTCGAGTCCCTTGTTTGTCGCGCGACGGGCTCACGAGAGAGGGAGAGAGGGAGGGAGAAGCAAACGAGGCGTTAAACGAATATCGATGGTAATGGCAGGTACATGGCCAGGGAACGATAATGGACTCGATTCTTTGTCACGTTAGTCTTTTTTTTCTCTCTTACTCGGCTCGTGTTTTTCCCGCGACACGTCGTACGCCCAACGACGACGACGACTATCTTTTAACCCTGTGTGAGCTGTGTTACTCCTTTGTCGCTGCAGGAGTATATAGAGAGTAGCAGTTGCTGTTGTTGTTGTTGTTGTTGTTCTTGCGGCTGATACACCGCGGGGACGTGCTGTACGGCAAGTTCCCGCGGCTACTGTTGCTGAGCCAGGGACTACTCTTTATGCACCCGACGCGTCTTAATCCGCTACTAATGAGTTGCGACTTTATACACTTGACCCCCGAGCCGAATCTGCATTCGTGCTGTGCATGTAAGGGTCGCCGGATTAGATGGCAGGCTGGGATTAGCCCCGGGACGGAAATTCGCAGCGAAGCCTCGCGGGGAAAGCTCCAATGTTAATTTAGTGAAATTGCCCAAGCGCACCGATACGGAAGGAGCTTTTCGTGCAGCGCTCGCGAACCGACTGATGATGCTAAAACTGTATCGATATACAATGGCTTTGGCACAGTACGAGTTAAAAGTTTTTCGGCCAATCACAATGAAATCGGTCGCTTTTCGAACGCTCGTGAAAAAAAGGTTGACTGCAAAATCCACCGAAATCCTGCTCGGAAACTCTCTCTGAATGCTCGCGTGAATTTATCATTGCATTCATTGTATATTTCTTTTTTCCTCAAACGAAAGCATAACATCACATGCACATAAGTGGCTAATAGTAAAATAAACGGTTCACGAGCATCCGGCGTGACAATTGTCGGAAAGAGCGTGCAGATGAGGGAACGAGAGATAAAAGTGCATCGCACGGCGCTCTACAGGGACTCGTTAATCGGACGCGCACTCGACGCAGAGGGCCCCGTAATTCAGTTAGATAATTTTAGGGCAACAACTGAAAAATTCACTACACGTATTCCCTCCTTCTTTTTTCCACTGCATGGTCTCTCGTTCAAACGAATTACTCCCATACCGGCCTCTGATAATTAATGTGGGCATAATTAACGCGTTTATTTGACAATCATTTATTAAAGGCTCTTGTCTTTGGAAAAGGAGCATTTTAGTCCGGTAATGAATCGAATTGTGGCTTGAAATCGTTGTTGAACTTTTGTTTTAAAAGCAAAACAGCGCTTCGCTTTTACTTCTCATTTACACAGCCAATATTCCGTTTCTCTTTGATTTTGTTCGTTTATTCCGCTCGACGCGGCTCGTAAAACTGAAAAGCCGCCTATACACAAATTCTCCGATTCTCAGTGTGTGTTTTTCTCTTTGTCTACTCTCTAACTTTATTTTTTTTTTCTAGCCGCACGAACAAGTGGAGCGCGGCGACAAGAATGGACTCTTAGCTTTAAACGGCTAACCGGCTCTCGGGCTATCGCTATTTTATTGCGCCGATCGTGAAAAACTTTGATGAGCGTTGGTTTTAGCCTCCACTTCTTTCTCGCACTTTCAAAGAGAACACAGCTTCGCGAGCTGCCAAGCTTTCTATGAGGCACTTTACAACAGTAGCCCTTTTACACCTATACAGCTGGGCGCACTGAAAGTAATATCTTCTTCGTATATCCAAGAACAACTTGGCCGTCGCTTCGGTAAATTTACTTGTCGCGCGCGACTTACGCAGCTTCACGACTTTTCAATCTTATATACCCTATATACCTCCGCCCCTGTATATGGCTATTCGCTTCTTCAGGCCGGGGGATTTATTTCGAGCGAATTCGCCTTTATTCGGGATTAGAGAATCGGGACAAAATGGAAAAGCCGAATGACATTTTTTCCCCCCCGATGAAAGGATATTAAGAACGCCTGAGAGGAGAAAACGCGTTGACACAGGAACAGTATTACATTTATGCAACGTCGCGCGGCGGCGATAATGTCCTGGATCGCCGCCAGAAGTGCGACTAACGAAATCGGCACATTCGTACTCACACACGCGAGCGCGCGAACGCCTTGCCTGGAGTAGAGTAATGAACAACCTGTAGATGTTTGCCTCGGGAAAATGAGGCTCTCACGTGCCCTGTTGGGCTGAAGATTTTTTGGCTCGTTTATCATCCTGCTTATATATATTGAGGGAATATCTCATTTAAGCGTAAATAACTAACGTTGAAATTATAAACACTGATTATCATTTCGATGGCGATATAATTTTGGAGATTAATCTGCATCGCTGCACACGGTTGAATTCCAATTTACTCGTATCAATTAGTAGCGTTAATATTTAATTAGAAGTTTAATAACAAACTGCCGATTATGAAGTAATATAATTGAATAATTGATTTTTAATCGTCAAAAATTTAATCAAATCCGCGAGCAATTTTTTTCCTCGAGGCCAATTACATAATTCATTGAACCCGTTAGTAATGAGCTTTGTGATCGGGTAACGAAGTCCATTAACAGCATTCAAGTCGCGTGTCGCGCGATGCATTAATTTCTAATTAAGGTCTAACAGCTACGCTGTAGACGACAACATCGAAGGATGCCTCGGCTTGGATCTCTCGCGCCGTTTAGTTGCAAAAACTCTTCCGGGCTTCATGGATGGCTTATCTGCGAACTAGAGCGCGGATAATTTTGGTCAACCTCGGCTTTTTTTGTGTCTTTCTGCATCGTTCCTGAGATATAATAGCTTAATAACGACGATAATCATCATCATCATCATCTCTCTGTAAATTATGGTATGTGAATATTTCATCTCCTTCGTACAGAGGACGCATCTGAGAAGGATTTTGATGTACATACATACTCACGAAGATAATACGTAGAACGATCGTGTAGCGCAGGGAAGTCTGACTTAATCAAAAAGGTATCAAGTGCAAATTCTAGTGAAAGTGGTATAGAGGTTGGACACGGCATCAAACATGAAGCTTATATATACGACTACAGGCGTTGCGAGAGGATACTTGCAAGGCGCGTTGCTATAGTTACGATGAGAGCGGACAAGAATATCGACCAGTAACTGCAACGGATGGTCGCACTTTGCTGGTAGGACATATCTAGTGTAGTTAGCTTGATAAGAGAAATTGAGCTTTCGAATGCAATTAATGCACGGAATATAATGCAAAATGCGAAATTGCACTGTATAGAAAATTGCGAAGCGCACGAATGACGCAACTGAATTGCGATTAAGGAGCATTGAATCACGTATAATCAGCGAATTAAACGCATCGTCGACTACTATGATGGCAATAATGGGAGGGCAAGTTTTTTGCGCAAATCGATGTAGCGGAATGCCAAAGTAAAACGGGTAGACGACGACGAAGAAGAAGAAAAAAAAGCCAGAGACGGCAAGCGCAATAATTGCAATAAAGTTGCGGTGCAGCGAAGAAAGAAGAACGGGAAGGAATGGCGCGAACACGGCAACGATTCATAGCGTGAATAAAGAGATAATGACTCTCTGTCCGATTGGCAATCAGGCGCAGCCGAAAAAAAAATGACATTTCAGCTTGGCTCCAGCGACGCGTCAAGTATTTGCAGAATATCAAACGGCGGCTCACGGATCGTTCGCGCTGGCGAATAGCTACATATAGATATACGTGCATCAGGAAAATTATCAGCGAGAGAGGTATAGAGAGCAAGGAGGAGGGGAGAAAGAAGAAAAAGGATGAATTGTAAGCGAGGCTGCAGGCGCTACTCTTCTGCGGTCGATGAACGGCCTTGGGTTCCATGCTCACTCGAGCACATGGTTCACGTCATACTGAATGACTGGGAGAGGGAGAGCACTCGCGCGCTATAGAGAGCGAGATGGACTAACCCTTTGCAGTGTATAGATACTCGGACTCGACTCGACGTTCTGCGGATTATTCGAACGCCACCTGCTCTCTACTGTGTGACTGGCATCACTGCTCTGTTGCTTCCGTCTTCTGAAGACTCTACTCCTCCGTTACTTTGATCTAATAATTATTATAGGATTCTATACATCTGCTTTGCCATCCCAACGACCCTCGATGATGCGTATTATATACTGTACTTATTTCGGAATTCAATTTGCGCTCACATCATCATCATCATTATCATCATCATCACCATTATCATCATCAGCAGCAGCACGAGCATCGACGTTTAATATACCGAGTAGATGGGGATGATTCGATTAAATTTGTCAGCGAACGAAAGAGTTATTGTATATTAGAGGAGAAATTTAATTTAGCCGCTCGTAATCCACGCGCGAGAAGCTCGTTTCTTCGTGGCGACGGAAAATATCGCCTTGGTAACAGATGGCGCCGCCCCGTCATTGCATCCGCGCTGCCAGACTCACTTGACGCAAAAGTCTTGTATACAAACACATAGCGAATATTTATCTGTGGCTCCGAAGCAAAACGAGATAAGTTCATTTTTTTGAAAATCGAGAAAACTTCAGATACACGCTTTTCATGCAAAAATTTCAGGTTGCCTTAAATCTAGGATATCCGTTTTTCAGATTTTCCTCGCGGCGTAGCAACATGAATTCATTTTAAAATGCTTTTTACATGCTTCTTTGGGATTTTGTTTTATTGATTTAAAATAAAATATTGTTTTTTACCCATTTCCAGATATTGCGTTTCTGTTTAGCTGCTATGAGTTGTATATTGGCTAAAAGCGTACAATTTTGGACTTGTTTTAAAAACTCATTCGCTCATTCGCTTGCGTAACTTCATACTTTTGCGGCGTTGCAAAAAGTAGAAAATGTACACCCTGATCATACTACCGCGAAAATATGTGTATTAAATGTGACGATTAACTCTATAGTACAATTAATTACAGTTAATTATTTACAATTAACTACAGTTAAGATTGACTCTATAGTACAATATTACATTACTGCTCGCCATCTCGTTTGTTCCTTTTTTACAGCCTTTTTTCTCGCAACGCGAAAAATGAACTTATCTCGTTTTGCCTCGGAGCCACAGATACACACGTTCATACATGTACACATCAGCGCGAGTTATGGATTTCGACGCTGGCTGTGAAGGGTCTGCTGCACTGACGCAGAGAGGGAGAAACGAGAAGCATCAGGGAGAGGAAGAAGAGAGGCTTTGATTAGTTCACCTCTCTCGGCGCCTACTACTATCGTCGTATCGCTCGAAATCTCATCATTGCGGCAGAAACAGCTGCGCGAGTTTCCGCAATTTTCGGCCTCTGCTATATAGCTGGCTGTAAACTAGCTTCGTCTATCCCTGTCCAAGCTGCCAATGTGCTTATTTGTTCCAATTTGCGTTTGCACAGCGCACTCGAGCGTTGTGCGCCGCTATACGCGACGATGAGAGCTCCATGCACATGATCAAAGTCCGGCAGGCGCACTCATCTCTCCCGAAATACACGTCGCTCTCTTTTTTACTCGTAAATATGTTATCACTGAAAACGAGGGCCTGCATGAAGGTCGGATTAAAAAAAAAATTGCGGGCGTCATTTGAGCAGGAAATTGGAAAAAAAGGTCGGTGTATATAGAACGCCAGACAGCCAGCTGTGTATAGCTGCATGTGCTACTAATTGCAGCAGAATCCAGGCCACGAACATCCGTGGTTTACGAGGAACGACTAAACGAGTTTACGGATTGCTCTTTCCTATCCCATTCTATCCGAAATCGAATCTTAGCTCCTCTTACTTGCTTGAGTTTGCCGGCTAATGCGACCTGCAAATTCACCGGAGAGTTTCGTTTCCTTTTAGTAATTCCACACCCGCGAGCGTCTTTTACGCACACAAAGCAATCTCTATAATATGCGCGAGAGAGACGAACAAAAGTTTGCAGTTATTTCGGAAAATACCCGGATGAAATACTTCATTATATTGTCGCCGAGAGGAACAAAATGCTGCAGAGTTGTAAGATTGTAAAATACATTATTACAGCTGTATGAAGTTTTTTGTCCTCGCGAATACAATGCGGGGAGTGGAAGGACGGCGAAATTCGCTGAAATCTCGCGGCGGCTGATGTATGATTCTCTGCTGGAGCTGTATGTATATATATAGAAACAGCGTCGGCTATGCACAATTGCACATGCACAGAGTCGTGGCACTGACGTTTATGACGCAGCTGGCTGACAAATGAAATGTCACTGATAACTGTTGCCTCTAAGTTAATGCAACGACGACGACGACAACGACGGCGGCGGCGGCGGTACAGGTGCACCGACAGCACCGCAATAACGCTCGCGCTATTGTATTGTTGTTCCTTGCCTATAGCTAAAAGAGCCCGTTGTCGTCCTCTCTCTCTCGCTTTGTGACGCTTCTATAATGCATTGTGTCGCATATTTCCGCGTTGGTCTTTTATTTTTAATCCGACGCGCAAGCATAGTTGTGTACCTTATAGGAGAAAATGAGCAATTCGTGCTAAGAATGAAAGTAACCCTACGCGCGGGACAATATTTAATTTAACCGGCTAAAAGGCTCATGGTTTGTAAAGAGAAGCTCGCAGCAGCAGCAGCAGCAGCAAGAGAAGCAGTTCATTTCGTGTCAGAGTCAGATTTCCGATAAGATCTTGCCGCGGTGAACCGAAAATTTTGATCTCGTATAGTAAAGCAAACGTAAATTGACCTGTCGCTTCGATGGATACTTTCAGTCGAGCAGGGAAAAATAAGCTACATGAGAGAGAGAGAGAGCTCCAGCGATACAGTATTATATACACGGCGGCAAAGTGTCAGTAGCAAGAACCGCCTTTCTTCGATGTATTTATAACAACAGGGCAATGAAAGCTCTGAGGCAGTATCGCTGAGCTCTTTCTTGATTTTTCGCCGCGATATTCTGTACAGAGCTGCCGCGGCAGCCGCGCAGGAGAGAAATCGAGCCTGGGCGAGTGAAAATCGTGATAAATAACTATCGCGTATATACTTCCATTAAGATAAATCGACAGTGCCGGTCGCGCAGGTCGGTAGATTGTAACTGACAGTGCGGTGATTGGATAAGTTATCACCGGTTAAAGCGATGCATTATGCAATCGCACATGCGCGCCGTGTGTGTTATGTCCCTCGTCCCTCTCCTCTGGCTATATATACACACTCCTCTCGGGGCTGTATAAGCTGCAGAGCAGTATGCGCGCAGTGTGTGCGCCTGGCATGTTATTCCAGGCCGTCTCTCGTTGTTTTAGAATAGCTGCATTTGGAATCTCATTATTGCCAGCGTTAGCCTGCACCTCGTGTCCTCGCGCGCTATAGGCTGGCTCTCTCTCTCTCTCTGCTGATCTCTGATTTTCTCCAGGCAGCTGCTACACGTCTTGCTCCCGGCTTTTTACGATCCTGACGCTTACGTCTCTGACGCCTCCCTTATCGCGATGCGCTACAAATTGGATTGTCAACGTAGGCGAGAGAATGCGGCGAAATAACAAAAAAGAAGAAATGAAATGAAAAAAGAAAGCGTCAGAGCTGCAACGCGAATAAAAGCCAATATAACACGGCGTTCTATCGCGCAGCGAGCGTGAACACTCTTTTTGCATGACTCCGCACTGAATATCTGCAATCTCGATCTGTTAATCGACTCGACAGATGTTTCTGGTTAAATATTGTTTTAGTTACATTCGCGCTTCGACGTGTTCGAGAGCGTTATGCACTCTTATTTTTATTGATGCTGCTCCCTCCGTGTACTTTTCTTCAACTCTTTCCATCCGTTAATTAAAATTTTGACGAGAGAATATATACAGGTGATACTTATGCAATTTTCGAATGAAAAAGTCCGTATATATGTATATTCATAACAAGTATATAATACGGACGCGCGGAAAAGGCGAGCGAGTTTCGTAATGAAAGTTTAATTTGAATTTCGAATAAAAGTCCTCTTTCCTTAATAAACTGCGCCGTAAAGAAGGCTTTGCGCGAAAATAAAGCATCTCCGAGTATTCTGCAGAAGCAGCAGCAGCAGCAGCTACAGAGTATAATATTGTGAATAAAGTGCGGTGGCACGTTTAAAACAGCATTATATCACCGATAGTCGAATTAACACCGCTCTCCGCAGCGTGAATTACACGGATCTTCCTCCTCCTCTCTCTCTCTCTCTCTCGTAGAGTATATATAGCGCTGGCAGTCGTCGGCGGCTGAAGCTCCCCTTTTCAGTTCCGGATTAAGATGAGCGGTTCGCGATAAGTGCGGCCAAAATGAATAACGTTCCACTTAACGAGCTGCTCGCTTTCCCCGCCTCTCTCCTCCATGCACCGACGTCGTTCGCGAAATGTAGCTTTCAACCCCTTGAAGAATTTTTTTTATCATATTATAAAATTATACTTGTCCAGATTTATAAGGCGAGCGTGTCGAGAATCTCAACGAGCTCCCGTTGCCGGAGCGTCGTTCTTTTCCTCTCTCTCTCTCCCTCGCTGCTCTCGACAGCTCATGCCGTGCAGCGTCGGAAAAATTACGACGAGGATATTAAATTTTAACTGTGATTTTAATTATGCGAAAAAAACAAAGAACCCAAGAGAAAGAGAGACGTGGCTCCGGCCAGAAAAACTGCGCTATTCGCGAGCTCGTTATTTACATCGTACGAGCCGTGGTCAAGAATAGCCCTGTATAACACCGTTTTGCTTGCAGATAGATATTATACGCACTGGCGCGCGTTTATTGCACATTCCGTGTCAAACTCTTGCCAGTTTCACCTCTTTTTTGCAAATTAATTTAAAAAAAAAATTTAGCTCAGGTTTCTCGCAGCTATCGTCGGTGTGAAAAGCGCAAACGAGAAATGTGTAAAACGTCGAATGAATTACATCGCGTTGGCAGAGGAAGGTATAAGAGGTGGCTCGACAACTTTATGCGCGTATCTTTTCGACGAACGTATTACGCATCCCCCGCGCTTTGGAGCCTCGCGCATGTGCTCATTCTGGCAATGACGTTACGTTATATATGTATGCGGATAGGCCGAGAGTAAGCCCGGGTTTTGCAAGACAAGTTTGTCTGGCGCAGCGCGTATAAAGATGCGCACAGGTATATAGAGCCTGAAATATTCGTCCGGCTACTCGTACGTTCGAGCTTCCGACGCGCGCACACTTATCGTACTGTTCCGGATGAATCACTCCATCGTGTAGTTCGCGCTTTTAGTCATTTCGCGCGCTCTCGCGCGAGGTAGAAAAAAAAGGGAACTTTGGCTGCTCCAGCAGCTCGAGAAAATGAAACTGCCGCGTGCCTTTTTCAACTGCGCAGTTCGGAGCTGCGAGCACGAAACTTTTTAATGACCAGAAACCGCCTTTACTGCACGAGGGTCTATGTATGATGTGCTTTTTGCCTCCCGGCTGCTTTTTTCGACTCTGTCGTATGCACTCGTACACGCATTTGTATCGGGAGCACAATGTGGAAGAGTATGATTTGACTCGCTCGGGAATGAAAGCACATCTTGGGCGGTTATTATTTCCAATCGACGGCTCGTAAATTCGCGTAGTTGTGTATCTGCTGCTGCTGCTGCTGCTGCAACGCAGAGGTGATACTAAAAAGGATATGTTATACGCCAAGCTGAAAATATTCGCAACCGAAAGGTCGCTGCTGCGGAAACAGACTTTACGCCGGGCTGAGCAGCAAGCTATACACTTGTTTATCCGACAGCCGGTGGCTCTACTCTCCCTCTCTCTCTTTTGTTGGAGTTTTTTTCGAAAGCAAGACGAGCTATATCGCGGCTGATGGAAAAAGCGAGCCGACATATCTGGTTTATTTTATACCAATGGCGGCGCGGGGTCAGCGGCGATGGAAGTAAATTTCTCAGGTGGACGCGGAGAACACAAAAGAGATAAGGGAGCCGCAAGAGAGAAGAAGGAACGTGTGCAGTAGCTCTCGGGCGTCTCGAGCCGGCGAACATAATGCGTGAAGTTTTGCTGGCCCCTTCCCTTTATTCCGACTTGCTAGCCCGTTCTACCCTACTTTCCAAGGGAGAAACTTGGAGAAAACATGTCACACACCGCTGACACTCGACAATATCGTTACCATTCCTCCTACCAACACGCGAGCGACGCCCGTAATTCTTCTTTACTCCAACAATTCTCCTGTTTTGATACATTTACTCAACTTTTCCAAGCGGCCGCCGCTACTGTATTCACTGGCATCCTCGCGACTTACTTTCGTTCTTTCTTTTCACCAGCTTGATTTGCGGTCTTCTCTCGCGCTGGGTACCTTTTTCTCCTGCTTCATATATCTATATATATATATACTTACTATGCTCGCGCTGCGGCGCTAAAGTGTGAAATTCCACTCCTTTACAATTAGAGAGACACTTTGCCTCGAAAAAGCTGCTGGCTTGTGTATATGTTTTAATTAAAGCAGCTCCGCTCGCCTCTGTGTCTGTGTATACCGTGTACGTCAAATCTCTTGAAGCTAATTCCCTCTCGCGCTCCAGGCCGCGATGAGTCGCGGAGAAAATGTTTAGATAGAGCTATACGGCGCGTAAAAAAATTCTCTATTTTCCTTCGGCTTCGAATATCGCGCATGTAAATTAACTGAAAGTATACGCGCGCGCTTGTGTGCATGGACAGTGTATCGCGCGCTGAATAGCTGCTCAACGAGTTTATTAGCTCTCGGGATATCTAGTTTTCTCGCGCGAGTCATCTTTATCCTATGTATATATATATAGACTCTCCTCTCGTCATTTTTACCTTTATAATTACCTCGAACTGGTTCCGCTGCTATTTAACGTTGACTGCAATGGCTTTTAAATTTCGAGATCTAAAATTTTAACGCACAGCTATATAAGCTCGCCAGATTCTAAATCTCGAGCGATGAAGATTAATTAATTGCAGAAAAAGCGCAACACTATATAAGCTACTGCTTCAAATCCGGTTAACCACGACTATTGCGCAGCTTATGGAGCAGCTCGCGCTATTGACTTAGTGACGGGATCGAACTACTATTTTAACCAAAGGAGAGAGAGTGACATAGCCATCAGTCGCATCAAAGTGCAAAATCTAGTAGCTTATTGTCAAGCGGCAGGCCGGTCAAACGTAAATCGCAAAAGTTGCTGCGGGCAGCTATAGCCGTTCCGTTTCCGTTGGCGAGTATAACTTCTAGTTTGGCAATCCCGGGATACTCTGGCGCTTGCGGAAGCCGCCAGGGGCATATGTTAATAAGCCGAGTGCGGGGGATGTATGCGGGATAACCCCGTATAAACTGACGCTGCTGCTGCTGCTGCTGCTGCTGGATGGCCTCAGGTATATACCGAGAGGCGCTGGTTGGGAAAATGCTGCTGCTGTATATTAACGGCGTAATATGCCGCGCCACGCTCGCCCACCCCCGCCTCCGCGTGAACCGAGAGAACCTCGTCGCAGACTCGATGCTTTCAGCTTTCTTCCTCTAGACGATGTCTTCCTCTCAGAGAATGAAATATTTGAATCCAGAAGGAGGGGATAACAATAATGCCGCGCGTATAAAGAACCGAGTGCCTAATTTGCAGTCTTCCGTTTCCGTAATATGTGGCAAGTGATTCGGAAGCGCGCGACACGCCCTTCGCCTAAAGTGTTTATGGAGAATTAAACTATGCTCTAGAACGAACGGACGCCCCGTGCATTTACACACCGCAGTTACATAGGCAGGATTCGCAGAGCCAGTCGGTATACGATATTGATTCTGTTGGTGCGCGCTGCAGAGTGCCGCGTAAATATTCATGATACTGTTAGAAGGATCAAGCGCTGAGCGTCAATGTGCCTTGCCCCTCTGCGCACACGCTACTGCATATCGCGCGCAAACGAGCGACACAAGCTACAGCCAGTTTGTGCAGCACAAAGGCGCAAATAGCCACTTGACGACGAAGAGCCTTGAGAAGGAGAGAATGAGAGCTTCTTGTGAAAAATTGTTGCTTTCCGTTTCCACTTAATATTAGCCACTCCTCTACTTCACAGTTGTTGTATACAGTGGCGCGCATTTTCACACCAGTCCGGAAGGGAAAATCTATTTTGTCTAGATTTTCAGCTTGTATAAACGTTAGTAAGACTTTCCGCAGTGCTAAATCCGATAAACCGGCAGGAAAGTCGTAAAAGTATTCGCTTTATACGACGCGTCGTATAACGCGCACGCGCTAGCTCACACACGAGAGAGTAGGGCTTCAAAAGAAGGCTCGTAGCCTGACTTTCGATACACATAGTGTACAGCTCTATATAGCACCACGAGCTTTATCATATATACAGCACAACATATAAATTCTGGTATTTCGGCTTTGTTGTGAAATGCTATTGTTTTTCTTTCTTTCATTCTACTTTTTAGAAACTATGAATACGCGAATTTTTTAAAACACGATATATCGGAAAAAGCAAACCGTTGATAACCATCAGACGCGATTCTGGAAAATAAAGTTGTTTACGCAGATGCCGCCGCCGCCGCTGCTGCTGCTGTTGACCGTTATTGCGGAATACTTTTCAGCGTAAAATACCTGATAGAGCAGTAAACCGGTGTGCAGCTTTTATACAAGTATTTTACAATCCACTAAGCTCCTATTTTCGATTTAGAGGTAATGGCATACGCTATGAAGCTAAAATTATGCTCGGGGACGTTGATAGCATCTGTAAATAACCTATGTCATGTGCGTAGCTACTTTAGAGGCTATTATTCTTCCTTTAATGTAATCACTGTTATCGGCCAACAGAGATGGAGAGCTGCAGAGTGAGAGAGAGAGAGAGAGAGAGAGTGCGCGCGCAAACATAATAGTATAGCTGCAGCCGTATAGCATACCTCTATTCTCTTTCTCTCTCTCTACGCACACATACATGTATATATGATCCCACATACAGCATGTATGATTCTCGAGATCAGAAATTTTCTATCAATTGGAATAGCCCCTAAAAGTAAATAGCTCTATGCCTCGTTGGGCTTTCCGCGTCGTTTGACGTGCCGCGAGGTCATATCGAAAACCGCGAAAGACCGTTTCGAATCAGCGGTCACACGCTCGAAGGAATAACGTGTTTTCGACGAAACCGCATGCATATACATATATAAATGCGTTTCGGCTTGCGCGACGACTTGTCCTGTCGACGAAACCCGATTTCGACTCGCGCAGCTCAAAGCGCAGAGGATCAAACGTTTTCAAGCGATAACATACATATAATATATGTATCGCACGCAAAGGCTTTTTTCGCTCCACGTTTGCTGTATAGGGAATGTCGATCAAACGCAATGAATTAATATCCACTAACGAGAACGAAAATTCCTGATGAAATTTCGTAAAACGCGCTCGCAAGGTAATTAGAGTAAATTTTCCAATATCGCATCGAGAGCTCGCACGTATTCCGTGCCGGTATTATACGAGAGTAGCGGATGAACGTATAGCCAGCTGAGAGACAGAGAGAGAGAGAGAGAGGGGAGAGCAGTATATATATAGTAGTGGCTTTATATTCCACGGGCGGTGGCTTTTATCGCGCGCAGAGGCGAGTCTTGCTGCTCTCGGTAGGTGCGGAGGGAGGGGGGGGACGTTATCGGGCCTCGCGAGTCAAATCTGCAACTGGAAATGGCATCTCATGCGGCTCGAGTGCGCGCTACGTTATCTGCTGCGGGCCCCCGCGCGCGTTAGGCTACTAGGATTCCCCGGTGACACTGCGGAATTGCCGGGATTTTACGAGAAACCGAGGCGGCGCCGCCGGATTATCGCGACTGCAGCAGCAGCAGCAGCAGCCTCGCTTCCGCGTGAGCGCTGCTGCTGCTGCTGCTGCAAATGCGACGCCGTCAAAATAATAGAAACTCCGTCGGGGAGACGCAGGTGTCGTTCGATCGTTAATACCCGCGGCGTGCGAAATATACGGCTATGGACCTATCTCTCCGCGGTTCTAATGCATATACCTTTTGATGGAGACCCGTCGTACTTTTGCTGCGCGTCTGACCATGCTCGGACCGATTCTACTTGAGTCGATTCGCAAAACTCTACTTGTGTGTGTGTGTGTGTATGTGTGCCAGAGCCAAACAAAGCCGTTGCTGATGCATCAGGCAGAGGTAAACACTTCAAGTTAGTCAATAAGGAGTCAGTTACATTATCGAATACATATATACATAATGGTCGGGGCGGTGCATTAAACACTCTGCGTCGTCGCGCAGTGCGCCTAGCGCAGTAGTACATTTCTCTCGAGCCTCTGCGTATTTACCATCCGTATCAACGGATTAGCGAAGCTGCAGCCATGGGAGTGCCGGCGGCGGCGCTCGAGAACTCTGTTCTCTCTCCCGTACCTGTCCCCCCCCTTTCCATTCCTATACTAGCTCCCCCTGTCTGGGATATAGAGCCCGCGATGAAATTGATAGATTCGGGATGTGCGCCGCGTTCGCTTCTGAACTGCAATTTCCACGAGATTCGAGTACCTACTTCCGCTGGATTATCGCACGAGTGCACCGGAGGCACTAAGTGTATTTATCGTGCGTGCGTCGAAAAATTATCAACCGTATACATATATATTAATAAGAACAAATCTCTGTCCGATTTCGAAAGTTCGTTAACAAGTTAACTCGTAAGGTATGCACGCGGCTTTCTTGATACTACTGCACTATACTACTGCAAATCAACAACCTGTGGATATTTGTCAATCTGCTGCTTTGCTCCGTGAGAGAATAGAGTATAGTATTAGGTGTAACCAAGGGATCCTCCAGACAGAAAGTGCCAGGTGCGAGACGAAGACGGAGGAAGTCGGGCTAGAACACAGAGAGAGAGAGAGAGGAAGAGAGAAAGAGACACGAGGAACAGAGAGTCGCGCGCTGGCTGCGAGAGCTGGATATACAGAAGGAAAACAGAAAGTTATACTACGAGCGGCTGAGATCCCAGGTGTATCGTTTTACCGGGAGCATGTATATTTTCGTAATGCGAAAACAAGAAGTCATGCGGCTATAAAATTTCAAATATCTTTTCCGCCTTTGCATTAGCTCGAGATCCGCGCGAGGTAAACACGCGCTCTCTCGGGGTAGTACTGGAAGACAACAAAAATGAGCGTTTGTTTGCAGCGGTTTGAAGTTCATTAGCATAGCAGAGAGAAACTGGTTAAATGCGAAAGGAGCCGAGGGGAGAGAGAAAAAAAAATAAACAGCTCTCTGCGGCGTGGCCTGTAATCTCTGATAAGTCGGCGCGCGCGCGCATAAGAGGCTTGCGTCGACGTTTTCATCAACGTTGCAGCTGTCTTCTCGCGTTCCTAAATGAGACAGCCGATCATCTGGATTATTTTATCGAGAGCTCGCTCGTGCGACGCGATCTGCATATACGCAGTTCGCTGCCGGCATATAGCCTCTGGAATTCGCAAGGCTCTAGCCGGATCAGTAAAAATTGAAGCAAAGTTACGAAAATTGAATTCCTTAATCCTCTGCATATTTGCGCCGCTCGTTTCTCTCTATCTCTCTCGCTCTGGTGCTCGGCTCGAATATCGCCATCAAACCCCTCGAATCGACCTGATTGATTCTCATTTTCAATCGACTTTTTTCCTGCCTTTAATCAAGTTGGCGAAATAACCGCGCAGTCGGATCATAAAATTAGCTCGTCTTTGCTCTTAATTGAGAAAGGTTATACAGATTTATGGATAGATACATGACGTGGAGGTGAATTAATTCGTCTCGCCCTCTCGCGGATCGATGGGAAACTCATAGAAAAGGTCATGCATATTTATTTGCACGGACAGACAGACAGACAGACAGCAAGAGAGAAAGTCAGAGCAGTGTACATAAGTATAGTTATAAAATTTGTTGGCTGGTACAAATGTAGCGATAAAATCGTGAGCCGGAGAATTTAGTGTGCAGCGCGATGCGCTTATGTTTTTATCGGTTAAAAAAGCGTCCCGCATGCGGTGCAGCCTGGCGGTGCTCTCGGTGTGCGGTGGCTGTTTATGATATGCCATGATATCGAATATAGTCGTGCTCGGTCATGCATCGCACGGCACAGACAGTACAGCAACAGCAGCAGCAGCAGTGAGCTCCGGCCAGCGACTCCAATGCAATAAAAAGTTACGTGACACTTCTAACATGGGTGAAGAGAGCCGGCGGGTGAACTGCACTTGTCCCTTTTTTTTAAAAAAAAGGGGAGAGAAAAAACGCGGCGGGCGCGCGTGTCTGCGTATACAGATATAGAGAAATCGAGATAGAGAGAGAGGAGTCCATCCGGAACACACGAGGATTTGCATTCGAGCCACGTAAAAGCGGGAAATCCTTTTGTATGATAATCCCGTACGCGGGCCGGCGGCGCGCGAGCAAATCGATTCGCGCTTCGACGAATTCCGGTTTGTCAATGGAAAATGACGCGATATCTCTGCACCTCTACTTCCCGTTCTCTTTTATCTTCCTCGAAAAATAGGAAAAACTAGAGAGAGACCTTCAGCCAGGAGGTCGGTGAGAAAGAAAGGTAATAGACAGAGGAGGGAGAGAGAGCGCGCATTCTGTGCGCTTGAGACTTTTTTACATCTGCCCTCCCAGAGACTATATATCGAGCAGATATAAATTCCATTGTTTCACTCTCGAAGGTGGTCGATTCGCGGTGGCGGCGCGGCGGCACACGCCACTACCCGCATTGAATTCAATACTAGGTTTAAGCATTGTCACGGATTATTTACAATAGCGAAACATCATTGCGAAATTATATTTCCCGGCAGTAAATTTTCCAGACACGCATCTCGTGCTCGCATCAGCCCCCCCGTGTGCGCACTCGTATAAACCGCCGCGCGAGAGCTCGAATTAAAGAATTTCATTCAACGCATATATAACTCATCCGCAAATATGGTAAATTCAGCGCACGTCTGGATAGCGTCATCGACGACTGACGAAAATGTTATTAATTAAAGTACACATTCGACGATTGTGCGTTAGAGAGAATACTTCGGTCGCGGGTTATATTTATAGAATTATAATACATCGTTTGCCCGCCGGGCGCGTCAAAGTGTATAGCAGTTATTAGTAGCATAGCTAGATTGGAAGTACGCTCGGAGTTTTGCAGCCCCGCTGAGTTGCCGGAAAATCCTCTCAAGATGCAAAGCGATTCATCTCTCGGAATGTTGTGCCCTCGTGGAAAGACGAGGCGACGGGCGGCGGTCGAGAGGAAGTTGTCGTATAGTTTGTGCCTCTTGCTTGCTTGCTTGCTTGCTTACGCCGCATCCTTCCGACTTGCAAAGTTTAGGGGGGTGACAGCGGATGAAATTAATTTCGGTCGATTCAATTACTGCTCCATGACGTAGTCGCATTGTACTTGATTCAATGCTAAAGAACAACACAGCAGCCTTTGGTCTACTCGACTGCGCGCGCGGCTCTCCCTTTCCCGAGAGATATATATACATATTATATACAGTATTCCGATGTGCATCGAGAATTCCGCTTCAGTTTTTCACTGAAAGTGCGCGCATTATTGCGAGCCAAAATGTCATTCCGAAAAGCTTTTGACTCGCTTGCTGTTTTGACTTTTCGGCATTTCGATGTTGCAAACCCCCCTGTACTGCTTCTGCTGCGAAAAATTTGAATTACAAAATGCTGGAGCGAATATTGCTCGGCGGCATAGCAGAGTAGCGCAGGCTTTTTCAAAGCGAATTCGACTTTATCCGTTGAAAAGTATAAAGAAATACTTACTCGTCGCTGTTGTTATTGATTTGTCGAATAATCTTCTTTGACACTCTGGCGTCGAGTTGAAGTCATGCGTTGCGATGCGCATAGTGCTATCCCACATACCCATATTGATTTAAACTCAGCTCCCTCTCGTCGTCCTGCTGCTGGCTTTCTCGACCTCTATTCCTTTGTTTTCGCAGCTAAACAAGATGTCGTAGCGCTAGAAAGATAATAATTGACAGCTTACTGCCGGGATGAATAAAAAATCTCCTCCATCTCGAGACGAAGCGGTGCGAGAGTCTTTGTTTTGCTACAGACAGGATATAAAGGCGTGTCGTGTCGTACTTTTATAGTTGAAAAAAAGTGGGGGCGCTGTAACTCCAAGTAATACAATGTTCTATCGCTTCCACTGCACTACTGTCGAAGACACGCGCTTCCTTCGCCGCCGAGGGTGCTTAATCGAACAAGTTTATTCGCCGACATCGTGAAATTCGCAAGCTTTGATGTCTGGGCTGCGCAGGCCGAGCACGCAGTTAACCCGCGCAAGTTTGAGCTTATTTACTGGCGCAGACGTGCGCGCGATCAGCTCTCGCTCAACTCCCTGTACGTTCAAACTATACCTGTACGTGCAGTATATGCGCTCCGTAAAATTTGACGATATGCAGCACGCGACAACTTTTCTACTCTCGAGCTAATTATATCTGCCGTATACATATATATGTGGCAGTGTCGACAGCCGCTAAAATCACCGTATTTATGTACACGCAGTCAGTCGTCGTCCTGTGCAGTGTGTATATATATACGGACTAATGTAATCGGCCCGGCGGCCGACTAAAACTTTCCGCTTTATATTCCTCTGGTCCCCGCGAAATTTTCAATAAAGTTCGCGCTGAATTTATTGCGCCTTTTATTTCCGGAACTTTTACGCGAGCGCGCAGTCCCGCGCCAAAGTGAATTCTCAATAGGCTACGGGAATAATACTTTGCTTATTCACAAACGCTACCGTCCTAGCTGCCTTTTCTCTTTAGCTTTTATTACTTTTTTTTGAGAAATTTTCCAATATTCCTCTCTCGCGGCTTTGTTCAAATAAACAAACAATCTTTTCATTCAAAACAGCAATCTACAGCTTTAACGTGGGAATTCCTCGAAAAGCTTAATTAAATTCTGTTCATATATTATATTAAGCAAGAGAAAATTACTCGGATCATAATGCAGCAAAGTTGTTATCGCAGCATAATATTTTCCGCTTACAGAATAATAATAATTTCCCAGAACGTCGGGCTATTCATTCTTCTGGATCCGAGAGATTTCTACCCAGCCGTTATATATATATTGACACGTAGAGGCACTGCGCGGGGGCCGGCTCTATTCGAGGAGTAAAAAAGAAGAGGAAAGTCTGGAAATGCTTTCCCTATCGGCGACGGCGACGCTCGTTTTATAAGAAAACTTTCTGCGGCGAAACCCTACGGGTAAAGTTTATCATTTAGGACAAAGGTTGCCCAGGCGTTGTGTGTCACGACTCTTGGAAAGTGCGGCTGCGGCGTCGGTATATATAAGGGGACGAGCGAACTTGATGCTGCTGGCGTGTGTTGCTACTGGGGGGAGACTTGCCTCTTCTAAAGCTCTATCGCGCCACGACACGCACAAAAACGGCCTTTTGCCTTTCACTAACCCTCGAGAGCTATATACCGGCGGCCGACCCCGAGTCTTTCTTGGCAAATTTCAAACTACCACTCACCTACTGCACTTGCACGTATATGACCGGATTACTCGTTCCCGATGGCGAGCCTCTGCTGATACATCGTGCACGATTATTATTGGCGTAAGAAATAAAACGATATGTACAGATCATTTGAGAAACTACATTGAAAACAAGTTTCTCCTCGACGCGGAGACTAATATATATAAGTATACACGTCAGCCCGGAAAACGTATAATGCTGCTGCGGAATAACCGGTTTTCCAATGAAGTATCACGCGCGTGTAGTTTTTCAGACACATCTCGTGTCTGTGTATAGTCGATGTTTTAAATCGCATAAATGTTACTTTAATCATCCCAATCATCTGTGCAATTTCGACGGCTAATTATACGATGGGCAATAAATTATAATAAACATTTGTAATGCACAGGCGCAAACTTGTAGAATTATCATAGTTGTTGAAAATTTATTATTATAAAAAGGCGGTTGCGTCTGTGTAATCGCGTGTACATTACACCGGAAACTCTTTCTTCTCGTTCAGCCGACTTCTCATCTATACACGCGAGGGCCGTAAAAAAAGAGCTAGTGCATCGGTATATTTTTCGCGGGTATATATAAGAGTACGAGAGAATCAAGAAAATCTTGTTACGGCGAAAGCTCAGAAGTGCGACATTTCACCGATGCACTGACGAGTGAAGCGCATATATATATATATACATACTGCGACGAAGAGTAGAGAGAGAGGGAGAGAGGTGTGTGAAATCCCGTATATAAACGCCGAGAGTACGTGGGTATATATTCGTTACGGCCAGTCGGGTGTGGACTCGATCTTAGCAATCCCGAAGACGTCATCAGGAAAAAGACGGACGAGAGGGATTGCGGCCGCCAGCAGTGCGGGTTTTACGCTTTGGCTATAACCTTTAAAAGCGCAAAAGCAATCGCATTCGCGTCGCCGTAAAGGCAAAATGACCGGCGGGAGTAGCTGCTGCTGCTGCTGCTGCTCTTGCTGGCCGCAAGACCGCAACCGTTACAGCGCGAAAAGTCTTCGCAATCGCTTTCGCCCCCCCCCTCCCCACACCCCGCACGCCCACACGTTATACAGCCTTGCGAACGTTTTTCTTGTTTCGATTTATTAGCAGAAAAAGATCCGCCGCACCCGAGTCTCTCTATAGCGAAGATAGGTGGCGCACAGGCTTTTTATTCTTTCCCTCGTATACTAATCTGCGCGCAGAATGTATTATATACTGTTATTACACGAAGTGTTCTGGGCATTTTTGATCGAGTTCTGAATTATCTATCTCGCGCCTTCTCGAAAATTTGTCATTCCCTCGCTCGACATTCCTCATCCGGCTTACGCCGCGATGTCTTCGGGCCTGAATAAATGATTTTCCAACGGAGTGGGCCACCCGAGTCGATATGACGCATAGCACAGCCCATTGGCTGGAAGTCTGTCTTTTTTTATTCGACAGTCGCGCGCCGGCCGATTTTTCACGTTTAATAGTCCGCGCTTTTTCCATTCCTGGGCTCCTCCTCCCCGATGGACACGGCTCGTCTTTCTTATATCGTCCGCTCGCTTATACACGGAAATACTTTATTCCCTCTGCTTATACGATGAATGACGCTTTGCTATATTTTTATATATATAGACACTGCTTGGGTGAGCTCTCGAGAGACGCGCTCGGAAGGGATGAGCCAGAGTTAATTTAGCTGATCTGCCGACAGGTGGAGGATAGCGGGTATACGAGAGAGCAAACAAAAGTTCGACTCCCTGGGCATCGCTCAATCGACATATCGATATCTCTATATATATTGACAAAGTCAAACAAGCCACACACACACACACACACACACACAATATACAATAGTGTAGCATCGTCGCTCTCAGTATTTCCCGCGAATCGTTGGCGGGAGATCGAAACGCGCGAGCCACAATTGCCTGGCGTTCGACCCGAGAGCAGGGCCGCCGGGGAGAAGGATCGAGTATAGTCGGAGAGAACGCGCAGCAGCAGCGAGCTTCGTTATTTCGGGCACGTAAGCAGTTCCGGTTATTGTGCTGGCCGCGCAAAGTGCCTTTTTCAAGTAGAGCCAGTTTTCGCCGCGCTCTCTTTCTCGCTCTCTCGGGGGGCGAATCTTCCCTAGACGCGGCGCGCACGTTCTCTTATTTTGCGGGCCGCGAGATGATGATGATGATGATGATGATGATGATGATGAAAAGGCTTAAAAAGCTGGAAAAGTCGGGGGCTAGCGAAAGCGAAAGAGGAAAAAGTAAACTGTTTTTGTTGCGAGGTGTGCGTATAAATAGCGAGAGGAACACGTCACCGCAGGTCGTCTGTGTGTGTGTGTGTATAGCCGGTCCAGGGTGTCTTTATATACACACACAGCTATATAATTGCGCGTGCGTGGCTGCGTGTTTGCGCACGTGTGTAGGCATTAACAGCGCTAGCGGTCGAGGGCGTCGGATGCAGCAGCAGCGGCAGCGGCGGCGGCAAGCCTATACGAACAGCATTGTTAGCCGGGGCGCTCGGTCTCGTTCATACGTGTACACCGAGTGTAATCAAATTCGCGCGAGCGCGTATGACAAAGGACGTCGCATCGCGTGTATCCCCTATATAGCCTCTCTAACCTTTCTGCACTCGACATCCCGCGCAGTTCTATTATAGTTGTTGCTGCAGCTCTGCTTTCTTCGGTCTTTGTATATTGCGTATATGCATGTAATACACACTATTTTCTTCAGAGTCAAAGAGCAAATTGCAATCGACTGGTGGTTCAATGAATAATGGTATATCCTACTTCGATCCGACTGATGCATCAACTCGTCAAAGGTGCTCTCCGCTCCATCATGTGCAGCCGAGTAAATTGGTTCTGCAAAATCTATACGCGGTGCTTTGCGAGCTTAGCGTCTCGAGCAAATTAGAGCAGCAGCTTCTACACACGCAGTTACTTTGTGATGAGTCGCGTCGAATATTTCGTCCTTTGAATTGTCTGCCTCGAAAGCTCGCGACGACGTTATACGCCTTACTTGGTAAACTAATTTGACGTTTCCATTATCTTTGCCTAATTCGTCTCTCATCTTGCATCTCAAACGTCAAACTGATAAATCTACTCGCTCAAGGCGTATATAATATACAGCTATATCTTCGTACCTTTCCGCCTAAACGTTATGTGCAGCCGTGGCCTTTTACTGCGCGCGCGCTTCGCGATACACACGCGGACTCTTTCTTGTTCAATTTTCTTTTATATACTGACTCGGGCCAATGATAATAACAGTAGTCGTACTAATAAATTCGCCTACCATAATCGCGTCCACGTTTTGCCACTGTACCGCGCTGCGAGAGCGGCGACCACTTTCAGACCATTTCGCTAAAGTCCTTCGCGCACTTGTTTGTTTCGCTTGTATTAATTTAAGTGTGCGGCAGAACGTAGCGAGAATGTGAAGAGCAAACACCCGAGTCGCGCGAAAACAGGTGGCTGTTTGCAATGGCTGCGTATATTTAATGTTTGCCTTGTATTTACCTACATCATTGCAATAAGTCGGATTGACTGTGATGCCGGTAAAACGGTGAACAATTTTCATTCAATTCGAGAGAGTCTCTATTGCAATAACGAGATCTTGTTAACGTGCAGATGATTTTTTTTCGCGAAATACCAATCCGCTTCTGCTGTTATCAGTAGAGAGGAAAATAAAAGAGAGAGCAGAAAACCAAAGAAACGCTTTTAAGTGCCGGCTGAAATGGAGCCTGAGGCTTAGGAATAAGTACACGTACGGTCTTTACTGTACCTTTCGTGAACCAATATACGCGCGCGCTCACTGGCGGAAAATAAAGAAAAAGAACGATATAGTTATATATATCTCGTTCGGACAATTAAAGACTATCCCAGCTGATTACTTGCGGCTGGGCGCGCCTCGCAAAAACATGATTGATAAAAACAATTCGGGGCAAATCCACCGAGCGCATCAACCTTAAATCCTTCGTCGTCGTCGAGACGACCGTCCGGGAATTCGAGCACTTGAGTTGACGTCGAGTGATCCCTCGCAAGCGTGCTGAAGCGAAAAAGGATCGCCTTTTTACGCTCGGAGAGGAAAAAAAGCAACCTCTTCCTCTCCTGTTCTTTAATTTCGCCAGTGTTCTTCTCCTTTATTTTCCGCACTCGCCGCAGTTAACTCTCGCGCGAAATTTAAAGAACTAACTACTGCGGAGTGGTTCAAGCTATACGGAGGCTAAATATCTAAATTTCCAGAGTAAAACACACGACTCGAGTTTAAACATTCGAAATGTGCTCTCTCGCTACTATCTTTTTGTATTAAAAGCGCTTTCAGCGATCCCCTGGCTTTGCGTATATAATATATCGCATGTTGTGTAACGATGATTATCAGCAGGACTGGCTGCTTGATCGTCTCTCGTGTATCCATACAAATAGTCGCTTTGTAGTCGGCGAAGGACGACGATTTGAATATTGTCCCACGTGCGGAGCAGAGGCTATAAGCGGAGAGACCTTCGTTAAACTGGTATATATCGCTTGGGATGGGAGAAATAAGGGCAAGAGGGAACGAAGTGGAAACTCGCCGACATCAGTCATCGAGGAAAATTTGTATTCGGTACGGCTCCTGCTCTCTCGGATCAGTCTAGCGTAACCTTATCGCGCTTCGGTCCATCAAGCTGACTTGGAATCCAACGACGCGAGACTGGGCCCATCAATTTAATTCGAGAGCCAACCCTATTTCGCACTTTTTTTTGCCTTGCTTGTCTTTACCCTTGTTCGAGTTTATGTTTGCCGCTATTAACTATCCAAGTGGAGAAGAAGAAAAAAATTGATAGCGCTTGAGAAAAGTTCAAGGTTCAGCTGTTTCGTCATCGGCACGAGCGTGAGAGAATGAAACTCTCTCGGTCGCGATTGATAATTAAAGTAGTCGCACGAGCGTTTTTCTTCCCGCACACGTGACCTCCCCTCGCGAGTGCTTCGAAATTTCAGCCGAGTCCTCGGTTCTCACTTCGTTTGCTTAATAAGCGACCTGCACTTTTCGATAATGCTAATAGCGACAGCAATTTGTCGCCTACACGGCAACGTAGAGAACTCGACTGCAGCAGCGGCAGCAGCAGTTGAGCCGGGGCTTATTCAGCTCGATCGCGTTGGCTCGTTGTATAGGAGAGAAAATGCCCCTCGAGTTAGCGGAGGAAATCGTGGAATGCCTCCGACGTTTTCGTAATTAGTGGAATTTCTTAATTAGCATCGAATATTGTGTGCGCCATCCGGAGATCCCGGCTTCTCGAGAAACGTCTCTCTCTCTCCTTTAATTTGTCCCATTTCTCTCGATGCATTGGCGACTGGAAGTTAATGAAAAATTTTCAGAAGATTAATCAACAGCGAGCGCGATAACGTATGGAAAATGAGAGGTCAAAGAGTTTTCTTTTTCAAACATTGCTCTGCAATTAGCAACTGTGGATGAACGAATGTTCGTTGGCAACGTCAAAGTTGCTCATCCGGTGCACACGTGCATCACGAGCATTTGATATTTTTAATTACATAAAGCTCATCGCAAAGTGAGAGGGAGAGAGAGCTAACTGTAGTCTAGGTTGATGGCTTTAGAAACGGTGTGACGCTAATTTTGATTTGATATCGCGAGGCGCGACATCAGAATTGGACTGGAAATGTTACGCGTGATTCAGTGCCAGCGGCAGTGTAAGCCATCAAAGTCACGTAGCCGCATTAAATCGATGTACATACCTATATACGTAATTTCACTACTGCATTTCAGCCCATTTTAACGTAAATATACAATCTCTCTCTCTATCGTGCGCGCGCTCGCCGAAATAAATAAAGCTGAAAGCAGAGCAAAAAAGGAATAAAAGATGCTCCGCAAAAAGGGGTGTATATAATGTACATTCCCTGCAGTTTGGCCGTTTCTTTGCATGTCAGTAACGACGTCAGTGTCTCTCTCGGCGAAAAGCAGAGCAGAGAGCAGAGAGGATAGGTGAAATTCGCGCGTACGCGGTGAATTCATATGCAAATATAGGCGCCGGAGTGGGCGCCTCTCTGAACGACGACGTCCGAAGGACGAGCAGCAGCAGCAGCGGCAGCTGCTGCTACTGCTGCTACTGCTTTTTAGCGGTGCGGAGAATATAAGCGTAACGGAGATTGGCAGTTCCGATGGACCGCTGCAGCAGCGCGAATAATGGTGGCGAGTCGTCGGATATATAACGGCGTGAATCCGATTTTCACGTTCTGTCATTGCGCCATCTCGAGAAGCACACCGAGCGCGGCTCCTCGAGAGCCTTTATGCTTTTATCAACGACTTTTTTTTCTCTCCCTCTCGCCTTTTTCCTATTACCGTGAACTTTATACCTATCTATCATCGGGCTTTCCTCTTGCTCTCTTCTCGCTCTATCTCTGTCGACTGGCGCTTTACTCTCCTTCTTTACTGCCGCCGCGCGGCCGCGGGGCTGCGTTATTTTGCTCTTGCTCTCTCTCTCTCTTTCTCCCTTAATGCATTCGAGTGCGTTATTCTTTTCTCTTCTTTTGCTGCCGGGCATTCTTTTTTTCATGGAAACGCCGCGCGCCGAGACTGGAACCTGAGATTTGCATAATTGCAAGCGATTGTTTGTCACCATATCGCTGCTATACCCAGGCGCTTAGTCCCTCTGTAGCTCTCCGATCCTGATTCATATGCAAATGAAGAGACAAAGAGCTGCCGCGCAGTCCTTTTGCTATTTAACTTTTTGGATTATATATATTTTATATCAGGTACCTGTTTTTTGCCCCCTTATAAGATTCAACAATATCTGCGCTATATACTCGAAATTTATTCAACGTTATTATAGATAGATAGTGTCCGGATATCGGCTGTGCATAATTTTCTTGTCAAGTAGCTATATACAGTCGAGAAGAAAAAGTGTACGTATATATATATATGGCACTTGCGCTTCGCATAAATACGCCGTATTAATCCTACGAGAGGATTATCAGTAATTACCCTACTAGCAGAAAGCCATTGATAATTCAAAGCTTTCGAAGCCAAAGTTAGTTTACCGGGCGTTCATTACCTGCGTACAAGGTGGACGATTTTTATTCAAACAAAGTTTCCCCGAAGCAGGCTGCGGGTCGTTCGCTCGCTCGTATTAAGCTCCGGGAGTCACAAGTGCACCTGCCGCCGCCGCCGCTGCTGCCTCCGCCTAGCAGGTAATTACGCGGTGATATCAGGCGAATACCCGCGAGCACTCTTGTTCACGAATCTCGGCCGTTAATTAAACGCCGACGATATCACACTAATATTAGGCGAGCACAGCGCGTTTTGTTTCGTTTCGTTATCCAGCTCGAAAACCCATGCAGCTCTCATCTCTATTATCTTATCCATAGTAACTATACCAAAGGCATATAAGCTGCTCCTAGAGTGTGTCTCTTTGAGCTGGCAAATCGGCAATAAGAGACATTAAGCAAATGACGAGATCGGTATACTGCACGCGCCGCGTTAGTACATATATATGTATATTGAGTATACGAACTGTGTGTGTGGCGCTTGTGCGTACACCATCACAAAGTCGTGCGAAGCTTGAGAGGCGCTTGACGCGCGAATGAAGAGCATATAGTGGGGGAGATGCGCGTGCCATCCGTGTATTTGCACATTCGAGAGTCTTTGGTTGCATGGAATCCCGTGCGGGCCTCTCGCGCTTCCTCTAATTCGCAATGCTAACGCGTATCCGAGAGAGAGCCCTCTCTTTGATGTCGAAACCAGTAGTGGCGTCGCAGCGTCGTTGCGCAACCAACCCCCCGCATCCCCGAGTCATTTCAGTTTCCGTCTCTCTGCGCGTAGTGCTATATAGTATAGCGACCCCCCCCCCCACACACACACACACACACAGTCCGCGCGGCTAAATGGAATTTAATGCCGGCCTTTTCCCGAGAGTGAGAGAACCGCCAGAGCTGCTGCTCTTTCTATATATAGCCTCCGACACGTCAAGACGGTTTACCGCACTCTAAGAGCCACCGCTGGACGCAAGAGAGTGAGAGAGAGCACAGCGTTAACCATTATTAATTAGCCTGCATTAATGTATTAAATACCCTGGGGTTTTCAAGAGAATTAATGCCCGTCTTTGTGCGCGAGCCAGCTTCTTTTCCGAGTACTGCTAGTCAGATTAGAACCGCTGCGACAGCTATTTTACTAATTGTCTACCGTCGCTTAGTTGTATATAAGCAGTTGTTATTATTCTTCCTTCGAAATACTTTTTCTTATATACGTCGCAACGAGTTGAGCTGTTTAACTGCCGGGAATTTGTCGGTGGCGACTACTGTGGATTGTTCGTGCAGACTAATGAAAATAATCCCTTTTTGCCGCAAGTTTTAATAGGTCCGCCTCGTATAGCTTATATATCCGCCAAGAAACTTGCAAGTTTCCCCACACCGGCTCTAAGTAAATTGCATGTATTAGGCTATGAGCATCGTAGATGCACCTTATGGAGTTAGACGAGACTTGATCGACGATGCATACGAAAGTGCCAGCAGCCTGCCTCGGTTCTGCTGCTGCTGCTGCTGCGTCTCCATGTCTCTTGTCTGTGTGCACGTGTGTGTCTGCTTATCGTACCCTCATCTCTCTCTCTCTCTCTCAAGGGCTACCGAGACTTTATATTCTTGAGTGTCTCTTAGCCTTCGAAGCATTTAATTTTCTTGGCCGCGTGCAGTAATTGTACGGGGAATTTCGCTTGAATTATCGCGATCCCCGTGTTTCAATGTTCCCAGATAGACTAATTGCAGCAAGGCTTTTACCGGCCGCGATAAAGGATGCCTGATTTATTCACGAATTTCGTCATCCGTATTTATTTTTACGCACTCGCTGTGGGGTTTCAAAACTTTATATTCCAAGCTCGTCAGCGAGTACAGTTTAAATTTGCAGGAGTTGGCGCTCCCGCAATCGCTGCTGCATAAAATCGAAAAATCTATAACACGGATAAGAAGAAAGTATAATATTCCGTTTTTGAGGCTTTTCTCCGGAATGAGCGAGATAAAAGTGTGACTGTAGCTAGCCTCGCAACAATGAAATAGCCAACTCACTTAGCAAGTCACATATCTCATTGTTAGCTCCCTCTCTCTCTCTCGCGAGGAGTATGCGGCTCATTCTCGGCATCTCTAAAATGTTTTCAAAAGTAACTGATCAATGCAAAAGATGCTTGGAAGCGTCGCGCTCGGCGCTGCTAGTAGCGGCGGCATATCTTCCAGGAATAAGGGTAAAATATTTCGATGAAATCGCCTCTCCTCTCGGAACTCTATTGGAATTTCCCGAAGATATTCGATCGTACGATATTGCTGTGGCGGCGGCTGCGGCTCGCTTGAGGCTTTCCCCGCTAAATTATGCATGCGGCAGCAGCGTCGCTGCAGCTGTATGTATATATAACACTGTGTATAGTTCTCATCCCCGCCTCCGCCGACGCCACCGTCGTCGTCGTCGTCGTCGTCGTCGTCGTCGTGACGATGTTAAGTAACAAACGCCCCGCTAAGCAGCTTCGGGTATTAATACACAGCAGCCCCCTCGTCTCTCTATATATAGCTGTGCAGAGAGAAGCGCCAGAGCGCGTATATAGTAGCTGGCGCTTTCCTTTCGGCGGGTTTATTGCCGCGCGAATGCCTCTCGCGTGCTGCGGCACCGCTCGAAACACAGCAGCAGCACCACAGCTCCACCGGGCGTGAACAGATAGCGCAGGATAATTGAGCGAGCTGGCCGCGATTGCCAGCACGAGCCGCGTCTATCTGTTGTCCGCCCTGCCGAGCGCTTTTTCTCCTTTCTTCTTCCCCTTTGTTTTGCCTCTGCTTCATATCTAACGACCTCATTGTTTCTTTTTTTTCCGGCTTTTCTCGCTTCTTTCTCTCTTACTCTCCCCTGCCAGCCTCTATTATGCAAATTTCACTCTGCAAGCTTATAGCTTTACATCGCAGCTCGTCGAAAAATCGCTTATCTTTCCAGGGATATAGGTTGATGCAGCTCGGCCGTATTTTACTAGCCGAGCGAATGCGTGAATTATTTACAGCTGCATCGGCGAAATGAGGTGTCGCGTTTCGCCGAATTACTTTTTTCGAAAGACAGGGAGAAAAAGCCCGAGAGTTTTGCTGATTGGACAAAAATCACGATGCTGTATCGCGTTTTCCGATGTTTCGATAAACTATTAAATTCGCTCGTTCAGTGGTGCGCGGAAAATTGAAGCGCTTCGGAGAGAGAAGCGACACACGAATTTCAAAGTAGGAAGATGCCCTGGCGTCTGCACACGCTCGGAGTATAATAATAATCGAACGGAAGTGACCGCGAATGACGCTTCTCTCCTTTTCTTGAGCTTACGTCGTAGAGCTATATATGCTCACACCTACGTACGTATATAAGCACACACGCTGAAGCTTCTCCTAGACACTGTTTATATCTCGCCCTCCTGCAATTCCTCTCCCCTGCCGGCTTCCTTCCTGCTGCTTGCGTCTCTTTCACCCTAGCTTTCTTTGTCAGACTTCGCAAAGACGAAGAGCGCGCCGAGTATAGAGCGTAGTCTCCACAGTGCATGCAGTGCACCCACAGGAGCAACAGTAGCAGCAGGAGCTCGGAATTTCAAGCCGCACACGTACAAATACCTACATATACACGCATATATACATCGAGCTCTCGCCCTCGCTGCTGCTGCTGCTGCTGCTGCTATACGGAGATTGCACTTTACGAGACATCGACGAGTACCAAAGTTACGGGCGATTGTAAATCGCCCTTAAGGACGACTGCGCGCCCCTCGACTTTCTCTCTACGAAAATACTCTCCGTTCTTTTCCCCCGTTGACTGCGACTACTCCGCCGTCTCTGCTCTTGTTACTACTAACCTCGGAGCTGAGCGTCAATTTTTAAAGCCTGCTAGTTTACCCGTGGCAAAAAATCAAGGCTCGACCAACTCCGCATTCTCACTCTCGCTCCGCGCGGCGGCGAGAGTGAGTGAGAGTTTCTGTTTTACTGCGTTTTCTGCTGCTTTCCGCTCTCGTCCTCTCCCCCATCAGTCGTTGGACTCTGCAAATCTGGAATTCGGCGGCTCCTTTTTTTTCCCTTTTTCCTCTTCTTTTGCCCTTCGAGAACCTCGCGCTACTCCGACGATTTTACGACTGCTTAACTAGCCCAGAAAGAAAGAGAGGCCACTGGCGAAGATGGCTCATCATTCACGCCTCGATGTTTTTCTTTTTTTCAAAATCTTTTACGAGAAACCATTCGTTTCCTCTCAAACTGCAGCCCGACAAATTGTCTTTGAACAACATGCTCGGCCAGATTATGCTCCAATCATTATCCAACTTACATTCTTTCCTCGAGCGTAATTGATTGACGCGGTCTTGCCGTACTCGGCCTTTTCCACTTGCATACTCACGGAATATATACGTATAATACAAGGGTCTCGTGCAATATTCGTGAAGAAGGGCTTCTTGAATCCTCTTCGTTTCGTCATTTTTTCTCCCTTCCTATTTATCGCGCAGGCAGGATCGTACAGCTGTATATAGATATACACTCGGAGCGCTCGGCTGACAGAACTCGAAATTTTCAAGATATTCGCCACTTTGCCGCGAAGAGCTGCGCCGCCGTGCTGCTCCGAGAAAAGACTCGAAATAAATCGCTAGAAATATATTATATAGAGGGGGTGCCTGTGCAACGGGAGAGCAAAAGAGAGAGAGAGAGAACGAGAGATGGGTCAGAGGAGCGCCTGGGCATGCGGGGACTATACAGCTGCTAGATATATTCTTGTCGAGTAGGCGAGGGAGGGAAAAGAAATTGGGAATTTCACGCTTCCGTTGACCATTCCAGAAGGCTTCGCTTCTCTAGCTTGCTTTTGCTTTCCCCCGTCCACTATATAGCTGCTACAGCAGAGCGCACCTACGCGTCCGATCGATCGTTCGCTGTCGCCGTTCTCTAATGGTCAAGAGGCCGAAAGCGAGATAGAGGATTCGTCTTTCCAATACTCGCAAGAGAGAGAGCAGCTGCCGATTTCGCCTACCTCTCAGCTCACCTCTCCTTCTGCTTCTTCTTCTACTCCACAGCTCTCACGCTTCACAAGTTCGACTCGCTTTCATCGCCTTGCTTGTCTTCGTCGTCCAGCTATCTCTCAAGACTCTCCCGATAAATGGCCAAACGCCAATGCCTTACAACAATGCGACGACGTGTCACGGCCAAGATTGTTTGAAAACACAAAATTCGAAACCTCCCGTATATATGTAGCTCGCGTTTGTTTTAATAATCCTATACTGACATTACGGCTCCAAAGTCAAGTTGCCATGGTCAAGAATAAGTTTTCCTACTCCTCTCGTGGAAACTTGAGACCTTACCTCCTCTTCCAAACTCGACTCGACTGCTTAAGGACAGCTCTGGCGACTGCTACCGCCGTGCGACCACCGAGACCACTATGGTCAAACTGAGTCCTGCCTTTTGATTTACGCAAAGGCCCCTTAATTTGTTGACTGCAACAAAGCTGGTAAATAAATACCAGTAGAAGAGACGGGTTGAAGTTAACTCTAAATTATAATCAGAGTGCTTGCTCAATATACACACGAGCTTTGATTTTCTCGATACTCCTGTTATGCGATTAATATTCCATTCCTAATCAGCAGAAATTCCACGTGCTGTATTCGTTCTGTAACTCCTACATATGTATTTCGGTATTTGATTCCTTGTATCAATATTGACTCTGAACCTATACCTGCATCATTATTATTGCCTGATGTTTATATATGCCCTTGATCCATTGCAGAAATGCACTTTCCGTTTTTCACGATTCTTTTTAAATTGAAGGTGTCTACCTACTTTTATTTATTTATTTTTTTTTTTTTTTTCATGAAATCTGCATAATAAAGCCACTTTTTATATATGCGGAAAAATGTCCTATTTGCATTGTTTATCGACGTCTTTCTTCATTTTTTAGCACGTAAAACAAGATAGGAAAAAGTATGATTCTGCGACCCCGAAAAGTGCACATTTTGTTGAATTTGGTCATACTGCACGGGTAAAATACGCAAGCGCACGATCCGTTGCGAGTTGTTTGATTTTCCCCGGTTTCACAATAACCTACTGTATTATTATATGGGCCACCCAAATAAATTTAAACGGCCCGCTTGAATAGCCAAGGGCGGCGAACTCGACAAGTTTTCCGCTCTCCTTTTGTCCGTCTCTGAAATTGCTAGGTTGAAAAGTTGCGCGCGGATGCGAGTTTTAGTTTGCTTCTCGGAAAAAAGTATAGAGAGAGAGAGGAGAGTCAAAACGAATGCAGGAGAAGAACGAGTGTGCATGCTCGTTTGCTCGCTCGGCCGCATCTTTTCTGTCCGCGTGCAGATATGTATACATACGTATACTATACTGTGTAGTAGGAAAAGCAGTAGGGGAATCGAGCGACAGCAGAAAGAGTATATGCCGTGAACTGATGTTAACGGCTGCGGTTCCGGCGAATGTAGTTTTCATGGAAAATGTAGTTCATGAATACGTAGCGCCTGCACACACAACTCGCGTATGGATGGAAAAGCGCGAGCATAGCGAAATTCTCTCGACTGCCAGCGAGAGCCCGGGCTATATGTATATGTATGCGTTACATTGAATTAGGTATGGAGCTCCAATGGATTCGTATTGGCCCGAGGGGAAACACTTATACGTCCTGGATGTTGAATGATGAAAGGAAAAGAAGGAGCCCGAGAGGGAGATTCTGAAAAATATTTTCGGCCGCCGTCTCTCTCTCTCTCTTCCGTGAGTCCGATTCAGCTGCAGAGGCGGGAGAAAGAGGGAGAGAGAGAGAGGGAGAGAGGTTGAGCCAGAGGGTAGCTTTATACTGAAAACGCGAATTAAGTGTTCTTATGGAAATTTTCAAGTAATATCCGCACACCGGCCTGCGCCAGCGAGAGGGCCTTCGCTCCGTCTCAAAAACTCCGTCTTCTCCTCCATCTTTCGCTCCTCGTTTTTTCCTCGCGCGCTCGCGTCGCGCATAATGAAAAAGAGCGCGAATGGTGAAACGAGTGCTGAAAAGAGGACTCAATTATTTTTCCCTCAGCCCATCTACGCCGCTCGGCGAGATATGAGCTTGCCCAGTAATTCCGCCCGGGCTCGCTCGCTTCCCGCTACTTACCTCTCCACTCTCGTATATAGATATATAGATAAAACTATGCGCTCCTGCCTCGACTCCGTTTTCCTTTCCGCCATCTCTTCTCACCCCCCATACTTTCGAGCCCTTTCTCCCTGCCTCTCGCTTCTCTCCACGCCATTTAAAAACTTCTTGAAGATTAGTTCATTCGTTATATGGCGCGGACGTTGATAGAAACTATCAGACCCGCCGGCCGATACATTACTCTTCCGCCGCTTCTCTCGGGGAGAGCTCTAATTTCACACTGCGTGTCCGACGATCTGTCAACCAGCATATCGTATTTTTTACACTAATCATCTCTAACTGCGCTAATAGTCCGTGCTTTTTTCTGTTTCAGGTGAGTTTCCAGTACTCGACGTTAATGTGTACGTTGTGACGCATCATTCTTTTGCATGGGTCAGTATTTTCTTTTGCTTATGTAGATAATGAATATTTAATTTAATGGTGGTCGTGAAAAATTTAACAAAAAGTTATATACTGTATATATGAGTTCTTGTGTAAAAAGCAGAATGAATTTAAAGTCGAACTCGCATCATTATTATAATGGTCGAGAGACAGCCACTTTGGTTCAAATGAATCTTTTGTGCCGGTGTATTTTTCGCAAACTAACAAATGATTTTAATTGGGAATAACAAACGGTGTAATGTTCTCGGCGCAGGCCCAATTACGAAAGAATGCGCACGTAGATAAAAGATAGGTATCGGCGCAACAGCTATAGTTATATCGAGGCAGCGTGACCGTAGGGACTGGTTCGAGTAGCGATAAGGCGGAGTAGGCGACTATGAATTAATGTTCAAAACGCGCTCCACGAAATTCAATGGAAGATAAATAATCGTTCAAACTCAATTCCGTAATTGGCGCTTTTATTCATCGCTGCTTTATAGATACACACATGTTATACATATATAGTTATGCGATAACATTGTTAGCGGAGCTCCATAACGTAATACACTATATCGCTTCGCAAATACGCAGGGAATCTAAGATCGTTGCTCTTTTTTAACGGCGACGACGAGTCTCATTAATTAGCTATGCTATACGGCTGGCTACATGTGATTTGTACTCGGCAGTGCAATTTGGCCTGCGCCAGGTCGGATTTCGTCATAAAACACGGTATTGGACGTCGCGAGGCTCTATTCGGTCGTAATACGAAGAAAAGGCCATTCTGTTGGCCGGTGTCTGGCTCCGTGCGGTATATACATATACAGGAGGTACGTGTAGAGAGATATATACGTATACGGAATGGGCAAGGGGTGGTGAGCGAGGGTATGGTGGCGGGAGGCTAGTGTATTCCGAGTGGGTACCGGATGTGCAGTTCTTATGCAAACTGGCGTTGGTCCAAGTCTCGGTATTACGAGGTGTCAGTCGTGTCAAGTCGCTCGCATGCACAACCCCTTGACTCGATCCACATATTACTCGGCTTCTCTCTGACCCGCTTCATTTTCACTCACACACACACACACACACACTCTCCCTATCTATATCTCGTCTTTTCCGCACCTCATCCATTTTAATTCTAACTCAATCTCTGCTATGCATATACATGCACGGCTTTGCTTGCACATGAAAGTGAATCTTTTTTTCCAAGGTCGGCCGTGAGCCTGATGTGATACCTTCGGGGCTAACGACCCTAATTAGACTGTAAAGAAATAAATTTAAAGCGCTAGTCACGGACCGCCCCGAAAAACTCGGGGATTCGTAATTAGCGCGTAAAATGCATCGAACCGAGGCGAACAATTTTTTATTTTATTTTGTTTTTTTTTCTGGACTCGAGATATAAATTTTTCTCGAGTGCTTTGGAAGGTAAATAAAATAAAACCGAATTGGTTGTTTATGGCGCGGCTCGTTCTTCACGAGGGGGCTCGTTCTCCATTACTTTATAGCTGTTAGTGTGTGTAACGTACATTTAAGCGCAGACATTTCCATGGCCAAGGGCTAAGTGTGTTTGATGGCCAACTATTATCGCAGGACGTTTCGACATGATTCAGCTTATACGAAAACTGTAAATATCGATGAGCCATACACGTCCAACAAGAGCCGCGACCGCCGATTATCTGATTTAGTATTACAATTATAACCGACGTGATTAAAACATTGGAAATTGAATTGCTGGAAATTTAAATGAAAGTGCGCTCGCAGCAGTGCCAATGGAGATTAATTTCACGCACGCACGCAGCGTGTCGGACCGGCGGGACGCGCAATATCTTATCAACGCGCTCTCGCGCGCTTTGTCTCCCGGCAATAAAACAGAATATATATTAAATTTGCGGAGGATAATTGAATTGACGCACAGTTTCGCATCGATAGCCGATTGAAAATTGTCCGAGCGAGAGAGAAGGCGCGCACGCGCGTGTCACGTACACATCGGTGATATTACACGCGTAAATGCGGAGAGAAACATCAATTGCGTCGCGCGCGCGCGCAACTAGAGCTTCCGTCGGCGGATATTGCGATTCTCTTGTGACAATGAATTCGCAGGACGAGTGGGAAACGAGAGAGAGAGAGAGAGAAGCCGGGCAAGCACGCTCGCTGCAGAGATATCAAAGCGCGTATAGATATTAGTACATATTATGCGTGGCATAATCGATTATGACGGTCTTGTGTTTTCGGCGTTGTTTGGATTTCAGCGGTCTATCGGGTTCGGCTGTGTAGTACACAGCCAGGGGGGGGGAGAACGAGCTTCCCAAACGGGGAGGGGATGCCTCGTCCACAGAACTGCGTGGAACTGGCGGTTTTGCTCGCACACATCACGAGGCTGCGGGTTGCACGCGAGAGAGGGACATAGGAGGCGTATGCAAAGATGGTTATAACGCCGCTGCGCAATGATTATTCCCTGGGCGACCAGCAGTGACAGCAGTGCCAGCAGCCTCGGCTGCAAATTGACGCGAGAATTCGACAGGGGACACACTTGGATTCCGCGCGGACGCTGACGCTGCGGCTGTTGCTATACATCTACCCGCGCTGTTGCCTATACACTGACACGATGAGTATTATGTCGATCGCAAAGCCCAGTCTCGCATGCGGCGAATAATACAAGACGAGATTGCGCCATAAGCGCGCGGCTCTAATTCCGCCGAGCATCACTCTAATATTATACTATACTCTTTCGAATCAAGCGGCTTCTCTCCGCGTTATCTGCCGCTTGATGTATTCCTGGCTAATTCGACTAAATTGATAAATACCACTGATGTCGGAGGAATAAATGCTCCTCGTCGCGTCTCGTTGTTTTGGCTCAGTCGGAATAATTACTTGAGAGAGAGAGAGGCAGGTATAGGATGAGGCTTTTTGTGCGCTGCAGCAGTCGACTCCGCGTCTGAAAGCCGAATCGCCGGGCACGCCCTGAAATTCGAACTGTTGTCTGCTCCGTTTGGCATTTGCTTCATTAAGGGACACACGGCGCGCGCGCGCGAGAGAGAGCCACTGCTTCTCTTTATTTTGCCTTTTCACGCTTCGCCAACGAAAATAGCGACGACGATCGATTTAATCACGCGACCGTCGCGGGAAATCGCGAGAGAAGAAGAAGAGGAGCAAAAAAATAAAGAAAGAAAGATAATGTAATTGAAAGTTCCGCCGCTATATGCGACTATACACAGGCTACAATTTGCGATTTTATCACAAGTCCGCCGTTAAAATAACTTTAAACCGAGAGAGCAGTAAGTACTTAAATCCTTTAGATTCGAGGGACAATTAACGCATGGGCTTTTATATTCGGCGAATAAAAAGTATGTTTAGCTCTGCTTGTCGTTCTCGCGCGCGGCCATTTATCTTGCGACTCGAATAAAACTGTAAATAAATGCTAATCGAATCGAAAAGCTCGATTAAAACTTTGTACTCTGGTGTAGCTGAGAGTGTGCTGCCGCGGAGGTGCCGTGAAAGAAAAACAAATTACTCACTTTGCTTCTCTTCAGGCGACCCCTTCTGCTGCTGCTGCTGCTGCTTTTCGTGTCTGTCGACTTACGCAGAGAGTCTAATAAATATGCAAAGTCGACAAATAAGCCGACGCAGAAAAGCTTCTTTGCACTAAATCAGTATTAAAAAAAAATGTACGCCACTGCCTCGCTATATTTATACTGCGACTCCTTCGTACCGTCACTATATACACCAGCGGAAACTTGAAAACTCTCAGAGTCGACTCTTTTTACGTCGCAGTAACTTATCAATTGTCTTCAAACGTTTTTCTGGCTGAATTTTATAATCCGCTCAACTTTCACTCGCGCAGCTAGTCGCGTGGTTCAAACGGAATTTCTTACAAGGATAACAAGGATATGTTCAGGCATCCGAAGAAGTTGAATGATTCGAGCTATAGGCATTCCCTCGGGTCTTTATACGTAATATGACACGTTATCGATAAACTTGCAAGAGTCCTTCTTTGACCGTGAACCGGGCAACAGATGCTGCTGCTGCTACACTAGTCCCTGGGGTAGCTACATGAACGATATACTCGGTTTCATAAAACGATTTTCATCTCGCTGCGCTCTGTACAAATATTTTCTCCGACACGGAGTATAGAATTAAACAATCAAGGGAAAATGGCAGAGGCTTACGGGCCGAATGTACCCCAGTTTCCAATGTACACACGAAAGCGAAGCACGTTATTAAGAGCGTAACTCGAGGCCGGAAAACGTATTGCCCAGAGAGGAATTAACAGTTAGGAAGAGCGAAATCCATACTTATGATTTGGCCGATAGTAACTTGGAGCCTGGCTTAACTCTCTCTCTCTCCGCTCTCTAAGAGCGCTTGAGCAAACTAAACTAGCTTGGGAGCTTGGGCTCCGCAGAGATGGACCTCTCTGGAGTCTCGTGCCGTGTTTGCGCACGAGGTTTAAAGTGCCTGTAGCAGAGCGTTTCGTGCGTATATACGTATAATAGTAGATATATATATATATAGGAAAGAGGAAACTTTTTGGCCGAGGCACATTCTTCTTCGTCTCGTGCGTCTTCTCCCGACTATTAGCGTAATCGCCGCGACGGTGGCCCGTAAATTTTCCGCCGAATTTATTATTACGAAAAGGACGCAGGAAGGAAGAGGAGGGAGAAGGGCCACTTGTTTACGCTAATCGGCCGACCGGTCGCGCCATGAATCAGGCCGCACTTGCAGGCTGCCCTCGATCGCCATATTTTTTCATACAGCACGCGTATAACAAATGGAGCCATGCCTCATGCAAGACCGCGGACGAGCCGGTCCCGTGCGTTTCTCTGTAAAATACCGTGCAGCACTATTGCGAGCTGTGCAGCGGCTCTGCTATATAAGCCATTACTTGCGGCCTGCAAATGGTCGCGCGTACTGTGCGCATTAACGTCGCAGCAAAAATAAAAAAAAAAACACTCGATAGCGCCATGTGTCATCCCCAACACTTAAAAAAACCTTTTTCGAATCCTTTCCCTCGCATCGGGATGGAGAAACAATGAAGCTCGTCCCCGGGAATTATAATTCCGAGGCAGCTGCGTCGAGCGGCAGCATTTTACACGCCGCAAGGACATTTACATGCCGCGCGGCAGGAGGAGAAAGCAGAAAGTCGAAAAAAAACGCGCTCACCTCCAAAGAACATCAAAATCGGATTACAAAGTTGAAGTTTTGTGCTGCTGCGTAGTAAGTTACTTTGCGCAAAACTTTCCCATTGCTTGTCAATTTAACATTTCATTGCTCTCGCAGCGACGACACTTGATTCCATTTTCAAAGTTTCACCATTCAGATGTGGCTGCAGTAGTGCGCGCGAAAAAGATACACAACAAACCATCGCCTGCAAATTGATAATGCGTGTTTTCGCTCGTTGCTGTTTTTTTTTCTCGACGGCGGGGCGAAAACACTTTTTTTCACGAGCGAGCCTGGCAGTTAAATAAATTCTTCTGTTTTTTTTCTCACCCCCTCGGGGGAGCACTTACTGCAGCGGGTCGGTTGACAAAATGCTGCAGGAATTTAAGTTCCATCGACGTTGCAGAGGCGGTGGTGGCTTCTATAACTGCAGCCGCCGCCGCGACGGAAGTTCGACAATCGACGACAAAGAGGTCGGTCCAGGTTATTTATTTCGCTAAGTGCTCTCGATCGTCCACTCTTTCTCTCTCTCTCTCTCCGGTACGGATCCGGGATTTATGACTGTGCGCACCTCTCGCCTGATGCCATGGCCAAGTTGGGCGCGCACTACTGCCGTTAAAACGAGTCGCGCGGGAATAAAGTGATTGCAGACTGGCCCCTAAGTATTTTCAAACAAAATCGCTCTGTTTGTAGCTATATAGACGCAGATACACAGAGTATATATTGTGTATAGAGACGGTGCATTAAGCGCGCATTCACGCCTTGGGGCCTGCAGCTGCGCCTTTATGGCTGTACGCGTGTGGCCATCGAATTCGCTTTGATCACGGGCCACCGCTGGACTCCTCATTTATGGATTTGTGTGGAAGCAATTCGCGTTAGGCGCATTAACCACGAGCCAGTTCACTCGTATACGGCTCATCGGTATATAATACAGACGGATCCACGATTTAGCGCGTGGCTGCCCTGCATCTATTGAATATATTTATAATTATCCGCACGTATACAAATGCACTGGCATCTATCGTACACAGCATATATCCGTGTCGTAGAAGAAATTCAGTTGATGCAGTTCGCGAAGCGAATTATTCCACGCGCCCGCTAAGTATAGAGCTTAGAGGCACACTCCATCTCGCGCGTTTAACGCTGCGGCAAACGATCGAGGCGAAGCGTGGGCGTTAAGATGCAGGGCTAATGACGGCAGCTAATACAGCTAATAGGCATTAAAATCTAATCTCGCGAGCTCGCGGCACTTGTGCGCGATGATGATCGCATAATATACTCTCCTACTTCGCCCATCTACAGCCGAGACTATACATATCCGAGGTATAAAATTCGAGAATTCGAGGGCGCGCGACTCGTCTGCATATAATACTGCAGCAGCGCTTTGTCACCGAGTCGGATTATAATACATATATGCTATATCCCGCGAGCGCGCGCGTGAGATTCCGCAGGACGTATGCTAATGCCAGAAGACTGGCGCCCCCGTAAAGACGCCTCGAGAGTCACTCGTGTCGGACCGAGTTTAATTTTACAATTACTCTTTTCGACGCTATTTCATGCGCGGATAAAGCTCGGGACAGCCAACTTTCCCAAACTTCCAAAACAATTTACGAGCCCGCGCTCTTTCTACGCTACGACGCTTATATTCTTTCGACTCCTCCATTTCGAGTAGTAGTAGTAGCTCTTTTTCTTAGAACTCTGTACTGCGCAAAGATTTACACTGAGCCCCGTCGCGCGCCGGACCGTTCGCGCTGAAATTCGAAAGATTTTTCTTTGGGAATTTATACGCTCTAGTTGGTCCATGTGTAATGCGAAACTCTCGCTACATCAGAAGAACAACACAGAAAATAAATGCTGCGTTTACTGCACGTGATTAAAACGCGAAACGTTATATTCGTAGTTGCGCTTTTCCAGTTACTGTTTATATACATATTCATAAGGTTTCCGGTGTATTTCGATATAACAACGCTCGTGTAATATTATATACAGTTCAAAAATTTTATTGGATCAGTAATGAAACGTTATTTTGTAATTATAATTGCATAATGCAATTTAAAAAGTTAACGTAAATTTCGTACAAACAAAGCTGGAAACCTCTCGGTCGAGCTGCAGAGAAGTGCAGAAAATATCTCTATTAATATTGGGCTCGACGATGGAATGGGGTAAGAACATAATATGGGAAGATGGAACAAAGAGGAAAATTCGATGAAGATATCTTATTAAATTTCATGTTTTAGGTATAATAAAAGGCGTGTGTATAATAATATTACGGCGGCGGCACAAGGCCTCGCCGCTCGAGAAATCATAGTAATTTCAGGGCCGTAACATATTTAGTAATAAACTCAACATGAATTTGTATTACCAAGCTGGCCGTTATGGCTGCGATGATCGGGGCATATTATGCCCACATTACAGCTGGATAATCATATTATTGCTGCATAACACAGATAGTGCGCGCGCTTATCGCGAATAAGCTACTCTCTCTCTCTCTCTCGCTCTCCCCCGTGCGCGCGTGCGCGCTGCTGCAGGTGGACATAAAAACACTTGATGCGCGAAACAGCTTTGCTGCTTCTTTTTGGCTTTTCTACAGCCTCTCTAGTGCCGGCTCTCGGAATAGCAGTCGGGAAATGAAAAGCCTGCATTCCTGCGGGCTCGGCTGTATATATATACATATACACGCGTTGTTGTCAGTAGGCGATCGAGGCGGAGTATAGTGCAAGGGAGAACGATTTCATCGGCTTATAGATCGATATCTCTGGCGCGTGTTTTGCGTAACGCTCTCCGGCGCTGTCCGATTTATCCGGAGCGTGGCCCATCATTACGTCTGCGCGCAACCTCGGCTGCTACACTTATATACACGAGCTGCTGCTGCTGCTGCTGCACAGACTCTGCCATCTGCGCGCGCGAGAGCGCACGGATTAAGTCGTAACTCATATAAGTAGTGGTATAGCGTATAACAGTGTTGTTCGCTTAAATTTCGCCTCGATTCTCCGTCTCTCGCACTTGCGCGAGCCGCCTGCACGCACCGCCTGCTCGTTAGCTCAGCAGATTTTCAGGATCGAACGGGAATGATGAATCATTGCTTGGATTTATGCACTCGACGTCTCGGCCTCTTTTTCTGCTCCGCTCTCTCTCTCTCGTATACGTCCTTCTCCTCCTTTACATCGATCATCGCACTGCCATCAGCCATAATAATATTATGTACGTCGTTCGGAATCGTATCATACGCGTATATAATAAATACTGTTCCATAACTGCAGACTGATTAAATATTCATTTTTACACCAGCGCTAATTTCTGTCGGAAAACACGACTCTCTTACGCAACATTACGTGACTTATAATACTGGTTTTCCCTTATTCGCGTAATTCCCGGTAATCAGCCGTGAGTACATTTATCAAAGAGGCGCGGGATACCAATCACGGGGAAATTAAAGTCTTCTCTTTTTGTCCAGCAGCAGCATCAGCAGGCGACAGTATTTTCATTCATCATAAGGCATTTTTGCGCAAAATACTTTCCGCCGGAGGTGCTTTACGCGCTCTCTCGTTCGCTCACCTAAGCCAAGCACCGTAAAAGCAGCTTCTTACACCCCGACTTTTGCCTTCGTTAGACTCGGGTCATTCGCCTCTCGGCTCGATCGCGTATAGCGGCATTTGCGCGCAAAGTAAGAAGAAACGCGGAAAACACGAGCGAGCCCACGCTGTTCATGCTCCCGCTCTCTTGCTTCTGCTGCTGCTGCTGCTGCTGTTGCTGCACGTGCCCACATTTTCTGTCTACACGTTCGCGCGAGCGGCAGCATTTTTCAAATCTGCTGCATATACGATATTTTTTCCCTCGATCGCGGCTAGAGCATCATCCCGCGCCGTGTGCTGCTGCTGCTGCTGAAGCCGTATTTGTCGTTTTACGTTTTTTTTTCTACGGCGAAAATATAAAAGCAATATTCGGATATTGATCAAAGCCGGAAGAAACGAGAGAGATATCAAGTTACTCGAGCCGTGAGTTATTATTGCGGCTTCTTGCATCAGCTCTAAAAAGCGGAAAAGCCCTGTTGTCTGCGCGATGCGTGTGTATTAATTTCCGAGTCGCCTGGAAAAGTAATCGGACGCACGGTCGTGTTTCTAATGTGTGTAATGACCACTAGAAAAGTATTAGTAAGGAGCGTAATTGCGCTGCTCCTCTATCCTCGAGCTAGGGTATATAGCGATGCTCATAAATCACCGGGACGGCGATAGGTGGTTAATTTTACTCTAACCACACGGCGAAGCGCGAGCCTGTACACTATGCGCACAGCCAATTAACGTAAAACTGAAAGCATTGTTGCAGCTCGAAGCTCAGCCTGCAGCAGTAGCAGCAGCAGCAGCAGCAGCAGCAGCATGAGTCTCGCCTCTCTGTTCCTCTCGCATATTTGCCAAGTTTCGCATCACTGATTTTTCATCATTTTTTATTTTCCGCCTCCTCCGCCCCTCGATCCCTCTCGCTCTCTCTTTCGCTGTGCTATTTCTGCGCGCGCGCCGAGAGCGAAATTTTCAACTTTAACAAAGGCTCGCTCTCTCGGCTGCTTGCTCTCATTTCACCTATTTGTCTTGCCACGATTTGTAAGAAATATTGCTTTGGAACTTAGGATTCTTCTTCCCAACAAGCAAGCTCCCTCGCTCTCCTATATATACTGTATATATACACAAGGTTATCTTATTTTTTAGCATGAAAAATAAACTCCCGCCCCAAAGTCCTGATGCGAGAGGACTTCTTCTTCTTCTTCTTCTTCTTTCTCCGTGTTTTTCGATAAAAACTTCTGCAGCAGCGTGTAAATAAAAGCTTACCGTACTTTTATTCAAAGTATATATTATACCGTCGTAAAATTTTATTACACGCGTACACAGCAGTCGTTTCGTCGTCTCTCTCTCTCTCACTCTCTGTGTATTATAAAAGAGAGGAGAGTATATTAGCCTGTTACAGAGAATAAAAATGTTTTCGACGTACAGCTTCGCATCACTTGATTAACCCAATAACGTTCATAAGAAAGTTCGTTGTTCTCTCTCGGAGTATAGGTATACATTAACGCAGGGCCGCGGAGAAAAGCCAATGGCTTAACAGATTTCCTCGGCGCGTCGTTTCTCACTCGCCGCATCCGAGGGGATGGACGTGTCGCACGCGCGCGTATGTGTGCTGTATATGTGTACTACAACACAGATATCCGGGGAGAGTCGCGGGCGCAGTATAAGTCAGAGCGCGGCTGGCTATATATATGCTGGAGAGTTGATAACTTACTATGGCTCGTTGCTGCTGCTGCTGCTGCTGCTCGGAGCCAAGTGACGTATGTCGGCATTTACCGGAACATTAGTCGCTCGCTCCTGCGTTGCTGGCTAGCTCGAAGCTTAAAAACAAGTCGCATTAAAAGCCTCCAGCGACAGAGACAAGAAATTGTTCATTGAGCCTGCTGCTGCTCTTTGTTATTTGTATGTTTTCTCGCTCGAGGCTCTCATCCAGACACATTGATTCAGTCGTCTTTATTTCTCGATATAGCTGCGCTCTCGCCGCTGTTTTGGCTTATTTTTTGTTCTCTCTGTTATGTCGACATTCTCGACGCTATGGATTTCTATTGATATTTTGCTATTTCATCGCTCTAAAACCTACAGTACACCGCGAACAGAATTTTTCAATTAAAAACAAGAATTGATAGTGGTGCAGGGAGAAAAAATATTTTTCCATCGCAGCGAAGTTCGAGGTAAAGAGTGACTACAAACACGACGTTTCCTTTTTTTTATACGAATTACTCGGCTTGCATCGCAGTTCTGTCATTCTTTCTCTCCTCACTATCCGTAATTTCATCTATACTCCGGTGAATATATAGCAGCAGCAGCAGCAGCAGCAGTAGGAAAAAGTCGAAGCAGAGGAGGATGAGGATGAAGACGAGGATGAGAAAGGCCCTCTTTTTCTCGTCCTTTTTGCGGAACTTCCGCTAACTCGGCTCTCGCGTATACCGAGAACTGAACAAGCAAAAGAAAATAGAGAAGCAGGCGGGCGTTCTCTTTCACAGTGGCGTCCGTGCAGGACCGGAGATTTTTCGCTTTCGATGCTGGTTCATCGCTTTTTTTCTCTCTTCTCTTCGCGAGAGCTCTCTCCGCTCCTATACAGCTCTGCTACGAGTTTGAGTAGCCGACTCGCGCGTATAAACAAAGGAAGTCGTTGAACTTCCGCGGGATGTAATGAAAGCCAGCGGCGACTACGTGCTCTCTCCCTCGGCCCGTCGTTCTTTTAGTGCAGCAGCAGCAGCAGCAGCACACAATTGCTATCTGGCAACCTTGGGCTATGGGCTATCGAAGCCAACTGCAGCAGCAGCAGCGCAGCGCGTGTGTGATATCTGGCCGCGCGAATCAATCGCGCGCGAGGATCGAGTGGCGAAATCGTTTTCCTTTCTCTGCGCGGGAGAGAGAGAGAGAGGAGGAGAGAAGAGCTGCTTGCTTTCGAATTCCACGCGACGACGGAGCGCGCGCAGAGGCGCCGATGATATCGCGCTCATTGAAAATAATCGCCGCGCTCTGATCTCCGGTATGATTCCTCCGAGATAGCGATCGACACTCGCGAGAGTTATACGCGACGGGTCAACCGCTCGCTGCTGAATCCTCCTCCGCAGCTTCTTCCTGTTCTCTCTCTCTCTCTCTCTCTCTCTCTCTCCTATTTCTGCTCTTTCGACGGACACGTATGCATGGAAAATAAGCGGCGCGCGTACGCCCGGGAGCATATATACGTCGAAGATTAAAAGGGACTCTTGTGGCACTGCAGCAACGCTCTCTCTCTGGAAAAACGATTCTATCGAGCTGCTGCTGCTGCAGTATAACGAGGCGCGAACAAGCAGCTCGGGCGCACACGAGATGCGATCGCGGAAACTCCGGGCAGCTCGAGGGGACCAATTTTCACGGAAGAAACTGTGAATTATGAATCGGATTGCTTCCTCGTGCTCAGCAGCAGCGCAGCCTGTCGAGGCTGTCTGATTGTTAGACTGCATGCGCGCTTCTCTGCCTTTTTATTACAACTCATCTCCCCCTCCGTGCGCTAAACCGTAAAGTCGACGCCTCGGAATTGCGATGAACTACTGCATCAGTCCTGAAAAATACAAACTCAAACTGAGAGCTCCTGCCTTTAATTGTAATGGACAATAGTACTACTACTACTAGTAGTAGTTGTTGTTGTATCGCAGGCTTACATCACGCAAAAAAAAGAGTATATAAGCTGCGGAGACCGCGAGAATTGATTCGAACAAGCTGCGCTGCACTAAAGCGCAGAATAATACGTTACGCCGAGCGGCGGAGCTCTCATCCCGAGCATTATACCTCGAAATTACTACAATCGTAACTTATGTCCCTTCTATATGAAACAAGCAGCTCAATTACAAAACCAACATCGCGTATAAACAACGGGAGCTATATACAGCCGCGCGCGCACTGGCCTAATAGATTTTACCCGAGCTGCTATATACATATATACATCGGCTCTGCTAATTTCAAGAGTGCAGATATGCAGCTGCGCTCCAGAGGCGCGGCTATTATTGTTATTAGCGCGAGCGGGCGCGCGGGAAGAAACCGTTTAGCAAATAGCATATCGGAATGCTAAGCGAAGGGAAAGCTCGCAGGATGTGCTAGCCCGAAGGGAGCGCTAGAAAAATATACGCGGCTTAACGATCGGTTTGCCTGCGTGTTTCTCTTTCTGTCTGCTGCTGCTCTCGCGAGATCCCGTGCCGCCTTTGATTAGTTGCGATAACAGGTTTCGCGCCATGTACGTATGTGTGCGTTGTGTTGGACTATTGGTGCTGTCGATGCGTCCATGACAGACACGGCGCTACTCTATTCTAGTCTAGGTCAGTGTCGAGAAGCATGTAATTTGACAGTATTATAAACATTTGTACTGCGGCGCGCCTAGTTAGTACACAGTAGTATGTGCGCACACAGGTTAAAATGAATCTGCAGCCGCAGTAAACAGAAGCTCTCTGTCTGTTTGAAACGTGGAAATGCGATACAGCTTCCGAGTTATTCGCTCGATACTCTGCGCGCACTCAAAGCCGGCAATTGGCCAGCGCTATATGTTTATTGTAATGAGGGATTATCCACTCGTCGGCATTCGCAATAATAATTTTCTAAACTATTATCACTCCCCGTGTGTGTTCAAAGATTGCTAATTGAAAGAATGTACTATATACACGTATCATCGTTTTTCTCGGCATCAGCCGCCGGATCGCACGCGCACATTCAGATTTTACGGGCAAATTAATTCTCTCGTCGGCAGCAACATATTTAATATTCATTCGCGTCTGGCTCTGCCGAGAGAGAGAGAGAGAGAGAGCGAGTATCATCTCCTTAACGTCGAGTAGATTTTATCTCCCGAGCACGGCGTTAATACAGGCTATTTATAATTTTTCAGGCACGTCGTTAAAAAAAAGTGGCGATGCTCGCGCTCGTAACGGGGACAGCTATACAGCGCGGGTATATATACACGAGAGCTGTTTCCCGCGAAAAGGGAAGCTCTCTCTCTCTCTCTCTCCTGAGGAAAATGATAATTATGATGCTCGATTTGGCGTCTTTACGAGAGCCTCCGGGGGATGGGAAAATGAAGAGAAGGAGATGGCAAGTGCGTAGTACGCATCAGCTGCTTTACGGCTCGTGTATATGCGTATAGCAGCTCATCTCTATATATCTCTCTGCTGCGCACACGCGGATATTGTAAATGAATTGTCCGATGATGGGTTAGAGTTGATAATAGCCGCGGGCCTGAGGAAGGCCACCGCGCGTCGTTTATTAACGCAATGAAGTATCCCCTCTCGAGATTGGAATCGGCATGCGCCGATTTATATTGGGGACGAAATAAATAGGCGACGGCTACTGTCTTTCGTGCGTCGCAGTGACGAGCCGTGTGAGCCTGCCAGTATGCGTATGTGTGGGTAGACGATAGAAATCGTGCGAAGCGGCAGCGGGCCGATCTCTCTATATATATATGCGTGTATTACCACCGCCGCTAGCTCTCTGGCTCCTGGTATTCCGTTACTTTAACGTGTCGTTACGGTTTATAAGCAGCATTGGATGCGTTCGACGCCGCGCGAGATTGCACCCAGCTGTCTATATCCCTTGCTTGCTCGCGCACTGCACGCGCAGTTCTGCTCTCTGTGTGTTCTCCCTCTCTTTTCAGTAGTAGCTAGGCTTCTTCTGCCATACCGATCCTGCTGTTTCAGAATAAAGTTCGTTGCACTCTCGAGAATACACCACACGAGGGAGAGAGCGCGTTGGCAATGCGCGCGTGTATATATATCTATGTAGCGTGCGGAGGAAGGGAGATGAATGCAACTGTTAAACGCGCCTTGACGTTCGTCCTTTGACGAGGTCGCTATACCCTCTCCGCCGCTGCTCAGCGTCCGCGATTTAACAGCTGTCACTCGTCACCGCCGCGGCGGTATACCCGCTTATAATGTCCCGATAAAGTCGCTTATAACTATCAGCCGCGCGCGCGCGCGCGCGCACTACGTCTCGTCAGCCGCCGAGAGCTCGCACTCGAGATGTATATAGTTTATTTCCTCTCAATTAAAAGGCTGACCTCTCGACACTTTTTTCCCATATAGGTATACGCCGCTAATTATAGCGTATCACTGTGGCCGCCGCGCGATGCGCTTATCGAAAATAGCGATGCGCGAGAGCTAGCAGTAATTGGCTCATTAAAAAATACCTCGTTCCGAGTAAAAGTTGCTATTACATCGATACATTGTTCAGCATCAGCATCAGGTAAAAAAAGACTGTGTTTAGGCACACCGCATGTATATCAGCGACGCGTATCTTCTTTTACCTTTAACGTCGTGTATGCATATTATAGATGCGCGCAATATATAAGCTGACGCGCGTTATTACGCGCGGCAATTTTGGATTTTATACGCAATTTTCCCAGAGCGAGTCCTCTGCAGAGGGGGGTCATTTTTGCCAATAACGGAAGCGTAAACTGCAGATGGCTCGCTGCAGTCGGGGAAAAAAAATCGTTGCACCGATATTTTGGCGAATAATAAATATATGCCGTGTAAACTCCGAGTCGACTATGCTGGGAGAAATTCAATATTTACAATTGAAAGATTCACGCCAAAGCGAACGAAATTAATTAAAGTCTCCCTCGCTCGCGAGAGATATAGTCCAGCAACGAGGCGGCAAAGACCATTCAGCCGATATTGCGGCCCGCGCGCCAATTAATTATAACCGATTCGCGCGTGTATGTGCGGGCCGCAAGGTAGGCGTATTATAATAGCTCGTGCTGCTGCTGCTAACGCGAAAATAAATGAGAGAGAGCGCGATGACGAAGCGGCCGCTTTTTTTATCTGCTGATGCTCGTTTGAAAGAGTGTACGGAAAAAGGAGGAAAGGTGTCCGCGAAGAAGCAGGGAAGCATAAAAAATTAAAATGAAAGATAGTGCACGGGAGCTCGTTTAGATGAGAGACAGGCGGCTGGGCAGAAAAGTTGGGAAGGAGGAAGGAAAGGACAAGGACGGCGGCGCTGCTGAGCGTATGAGAGGGAGGGAGAGAAAGATAAAAAGTGCGGCGCGGTAGAGAGAGAGAGAGAAGGAGGTGCAGATATAGCAGCAGCTCGGCTGATGGTATAAGCGCGTATATATGTATATAGTTGAGGAGAAAGAGTAACGAACTGGCAAGGTCGAGTGTGGTATAGGCCAATGTCTCGTCCTCGCTATATTGCTGGCGTATACTGGTGTTGTTGCAGCAGCAGCAGCAGCAGCAGCAGCAGCAGCAGTAGAGGCAGAAGCAGCTGATGCAACGGAGCGCGAGGTAGAATGCAGCGTGACCGAGGCGCGTAGCATTGCAAGGCCGCCGCAACGCGTGTGTGTGTATGTATACGGAGGAGGAAGTGTAGCCGCCGATGAATACTCGCGGCGGCGGCCGCTGCGCGCATATATAGCGGTGGGGGGCAAGTAGGAAGAAAAGAAAAAAAATCGGCGAACGAACGAGAATGCGAAAGAGAGAAAAGGGGAGTCGAGAGCTGTCATTGTTAACACACTCACAAAGGCGAATGCGTAAATCACCGCTGGAAATGCTTTGCTGCGCGCTGCGTGCGATATTATGCAATAAATTTCCCCAGTGCAGTAGCGCAGCCGCGCGCAGTAGCAACGGTCCGCGACTAATAACGGAACGGAAAAGGCGAAAGAACTTTTGGCTCGCGAGAGAGTAGCTTCTTTAATGAAAACATTCGATTAGCGCGGCGGCGTCGGCGGCGTTATACATCGAGATATGAGGCTATTTTTCGCTGCAGCGCCCCGAGAGCTATGCTATACTCGTTCCCTCTCTAGATGCGATGCATATCGCTAATCTAGCTAATCTGTAATCTGCGAGCGTCGGTGCTGTAGGTAAGCAGCCGCTGAGCTATGTGTGAGCCGCGAGCCCCCCTCGACGATAATTTCCTCCGAGATGCTAACTCTAAATCATCCCAACTAGATCGCCGACGCTAACAAATTATGCAGCCGTATTAAGGACTGGATGTACACGCGCACAGCTTACTCCTCTTTTGCACCAGGAGCTGGTGCGCGTAATAGTCTCAGACTCTCTCTCTCTCTCTCGGCTTTGCAGTCCGAAAATCTCAAGCCTACCTGACGAATGACACGAAACTACTGTACTTGTTATGATGCTGTCCGCATATATCTTCCCCTATCTGGACTACTGTGCTGGAATATTCAAAAATGCGGCGCTACATTATCGTGAACTAGAATAATAGAAATCCTTTCGTACGCAAGTAGGCGTGACTATCGCACACTCGTTTACTGACAAAGATTATAACGACACAGAACAAGGAGTTTAAGTTCAAATGTCTGCAAAATTCTTTGTGAATCTCAGACCGGATTGGCGGTTTGGATAAACAAACGAGCTTTAAACGATCGGTTTATTAACATCGATTTTTGTTGTTGTTGCAGTAAAACGCGTAATAATTTCTCTCTGTCAATGTATCTTCAAGTGGCTATCAAAGAGCTCGAGTCCTTAGATAAATCAACCACTCAACTCAACTGAGCTCAACTCCGGGTGCTGTATATCGGTTTCATTACAGAGGATCGACGTGCAGGATAGAGCCCTGTCGACCTCGTTCGACCCGCTCAATCTCGAGTTCTCCGGGCTGCTAATGTCCTCTGCAGTCTGCCCGACCATTGAGCCTCGTTACTATGTCCGCAAACAATGGCCTCTCCCATTTCAATATCAGCTTCTCCGTCCCAGCTCTACCTGTTGACCGGCTTGTCGATCTCCTTCGCCTCATGACAGTAGTCCTTTATTTTCCTCGCGTTGCTTTGTCGTGTATACACTCGCAGTGCACATCAGAGCTGCAGTAGAGAGGGAGCGAGAGAGAGAGAGAGAGAGAGAGAGAGAGAGAGAGAGAGAGAGAGAGAGAGAGAGATAATGCTGTCTCGGAAAATCCATCGAAGCGCGTCTTTTCCCAGTTCAGTAGTTAGAGCCGGGACCGGCCGGACGTGCGCTTTTTCTTATCTGCTTCACGCTCCGGGAGGAAGGATTTTTAATTTAAAGGAGACTCTCACGTAGCTGAAATTTAACGTTTCATTAAAAATGTAGTCTTCTCGCTCGGCCCGAGAAGCAATAAAATCCGTGAGCTGTTCGGCGAGCACGTCCTATCGAACTGCTTCCGCTCTCTCTCTCTCTCTCTCTAGCACGAACACGACGGCCGCGGAGCCGCTTCGAATCCTCGCTGGAATTTCCGAAACGAATGCGATGAGCAGCAGTAACAGTGCAGAGGCAAGCAAAGTCGCATCGTCATCGGGGAGTCTGCAGCCGCCTCTGATCGGCACGTTCTCGTCTCTTTCTCCCTCTCTCTCCTCTCGTCGACCCGCGTTATTTTTATCGATGCGTACGTCAGGATGGCCAACCCCATTAATCTATGCCAGTGGCAACAGAGAGAGAGGGAGTAGTGGGGACCACAGCGGGACCACTGCAGCGTGACAGCGCCAGCTAAACGAGTTGCGCTACCCGAGTTACGCTATGCCATGGCCTGAGAGAGAGAGAGCATGACTTCTCCGAGTCCCTCGATACTGCTGCTCTCCATCACGCCGCATACACATGTGCAGGAGCAAAGCCAGGACCGTTCGTAAACAGACGACGACAAATGAACGGCTGAGGCTTATCAAAAATTGCCGACTTGGTAAATTGACTCGTATTAGTGATAAAACGCTCGCCGCCGTCGGACGCCAACATTTATTTTCCCTGTAATTAAGTCCCGGGGGTATGCGATATGCTGGTATTCGAACGCGATCACTTTTCACCGTACGCATCCGGGTAAAAAATTTTTGATACGTATACAGTGAAAAAAAAGGAATAACAAAAACGCCCCCGGTACTTTAATATAGTTTTCGCAGCGAGTTAGCTCGCAATTTCAGCGTCGCTCTCGCCATACAGGCGTCTCTATATTTATTTCGGAATATTTATGCTGTCGTCGTATCGTCCCGGGTCCTCCATTCCCTAATTACGTCGCGGCCGTTTATTTAACCGCGCTAACAGCAGCAGCAGCAGCGAGCAACGCCCTGTCAATTGACTATAACCTGCCAAAAGCTATCTCCAGCCTGTGTACTCATTATGTGCGGAATATTAAATCAGTCTCCGATGATAACAAGTTCGTGGACACGGGCGCCTGGGTGATGCGCACAGAGTGAATCTATCATTATACCTATACGCGGAAGAGAAAGAAATGTTTCGCCTAGCTGTTGTTTCCGCGCGATAAATTAGTGGCGGAAAAAAAACATGAAGACGACGGGGGACAAAGGCCGCGCACGCGCGAGACAGGTGCGGAAGAGAAAAGTAATGCAGATGAGAGCAACGAGAGGGAGAGAGAGAGTAAAAACGAAAATTCAAGTTTAATGCGAGCGTTCGGCCCGAGTGAAAATATATCCGGCGGCGGCGGGGATCCCCGCTGTGTTAGTGTAGTTCGGCCCAGCTGCAGTGAGAGAGAGAGAGCTATGCACGCGCTTACCAAGCGGAAATCTAATTCGCAGTTGGTATACGTGTACTGCTCTGAATTGGCGTCGGGACATCGTATTCAAATGTAAGTACGCGCTGCCGGTGACTGCAGAGCAGTAGCTGCCGCCACCACCACCACCACCACCAGCACCAGCACCGCTGCTGCCGCCACCACCGCTGCTGCAATATATAAACCTGTTAAATGGAAATAGATGCGTGTTTTTACCGGCTTTCCGGCCGGGGCCAGAGCTCGCTACGCGCGTACCTACATTTGTTATACACGCGCGCATGTCTCTCTACAGTGCCGCTATACATATATATATACGTATATACATGCGCTAACGCTCGCTGGCGGTTATGCAGGCAAATTTAAATATCCTACATGCCAGCGCTATTCACAATTGCCATCGTTAACAGCTCTCGACCGGCTGGCTGGTGTGCGATCATCGCGCTTTGATCTCCGATCCCGTTTTGCCTCAGCTGATTGGACGCTCTCTCTCTCTTTTTGCCCTGCTCGAATCGCGTGCATTTTTGTCCCCCTTTTTTTACTCTGCGAGCGCCCGGCCACGCAATTATATTTTCTCTCTCATGTCTGTATAGCTTTTATCAAGAAAATTATCGCTGCATTGACATTCCGACGCCTGACGGCTGGGTTCTCTCTCTCTCTCGTCGTTCTCGGAAGCGAATATCGAGAGAGAGAGAGCATCGATTCGATCCGAGCAACATCGACGCGGCCTACAAAATGTCAAATGCTAATTCGCTCGCTCTCCAAACTACCGCGTAAATAAAGCAGCCGCTCTCTCTCTCTCTCTCTGTTTGTGTAATGCAATAGTGAGAAATAGGAAGCGTTTAATTTGCCGAGAGTTATGCGCTGGCAGAGAAGAAAAAGAGTGGGAAGGTGCGGAGCGCTTGCACGCACGCTTAATAAATGACACGATGGCTTCGCTGCTGCTGCTGCTACGGAGTAGAGTCAGTGCTTCCGACACTCATTAACGTGCGTGACTGATGACACGTGAATGAAGGTGACAAGAAGCGTCGCCCTATACTACACGTATCTTCCTGCTCTCTCTCTCCCTCTCGCGCTCTTATTTTCAAATGTCTTCCGCTTCTCTGATGTGGATTATCGCGGCTCGCTATATACTATTATTTGCCTCCTTTCCCTGGCGCGCAATCGAGTGCTCTCCACGCAGGCAATTATATTGCAACGTAAACGCGTCGGACGTTTTCGTGGAGGAAAACTCGTTTGCCGCGTCCATCCTCGTCGATAAAGTGCAGTAGCTGTGCGGTATACAGAGAGAGGAGGAGGAGGAGGAGGAGGAGGAGAGGGATGAGACGCGAGCAATAGGCATCAGGCGACGAGGGAGGGCTAGATCATATTAAAATGCAATCAAGTATAGGTATATAGGATAGAGCCGGCGCTCACGCGAAACTCCTAATGAGCTCCCGTGTTAGAACTACCGCAGCAGTTATCCTGCAGCCTCGAAAGGTTAGCCGTCATTGTTTACCGCGTCCTATCTCTCTCCCTTTCGTCTCCGCCCGCGGCATCGCTTTTCTCTTCCTTCCCCCTCCTCTGCTCCTCCTTTTTCTCCTGCTTCTTCTTCTTCTTCTGCTGCTGCTGCTGCTGCTGCTTCGTCTATTATACTATACGTCGTCTCGCTGTTCTTGTTGTTCGCCGGCTCTATCTATCTCCGTTGCGCGCTCCTCTCGAAGCCGCTGTTGCTGCTTTCGATCTCCTCTCTCCTATAGCTCCGCGGGCAGAGAGAGAGAGAGAGAGCTTCGTTTATCGAGTTTTATCCCGTCAGAGTGGCGGCCGCGCGCTAATCTATTATTCTCGTCGTTCGCTTCATAAAGTGCTTATCGCACCGAATCTAAAGGCAGGGGACGCGGCGGTGGCGGCGGGGACGGCGGTCCCCAGCTGCAGTATAGCTGGACAGAACGAGAGAGGGCGTTAATCGGCTCTACCGCGCGTTCTCCACGCCGCAGCTGACAGAGAGAAGGAGAAATCGCTGCACGACTTGACGATGTGCGCCTGATACTTTAGAGCCCTGTTAGCTCTGATGCGTTTCCTTTCTGATTGAGGAATTTATTGTGAGCCCAGAGTTTTTCCCCTCGAAAACGTACGAGCGCAGCTCCTTCCTTCTTAATTTACCGTGAGAGAGGCTAACTGCTACTGCGAGAGATTTGCGTTGCGTCTGTTTTTCTACTCACGGACCGGGATAATTGCATTGAATTGCCGCTACCGCCGCCGCGTCCACAGAGACAGAGCCTTTTATGTAGGGTTTGCCTTCGGAAAAGTTAAGAGTCAAATTTCCGTCAGCTGTGTTTACCGGAACTTTCTTCGAGGACAGTTTTCCTAGTGTTCGCCAAAGCAAATCAAAAAAGACGCGCGCCAAGAACGAGAGAGCGAGCCGGGAGCCCGCGCGCCGCCGCCGCCGCGAAGAAAAAGGAACTGTAAGCCTTTTTCCCCTTTGTTTTTCATTCTCTATTCCTCCTTTTCTTCCCTCCTTTCCTTTTCTCTTGGCGGAGTACTTAAAACTTTTTACGACATCCTCATTGAAAGCAGTAGCTAACAGCGGGTTTGCCGGTGTGCAGTGTTCATTGAATCGGCTTGGCTGGTCCCAGCACTGCTTCCTACTCCTCTATACCCTCTACTCTACTCTCTTGCTAGCTCTCGTTCAGTCATTTCCTTAACTTTACTCGTAGCCCGGTCCCTCTTCAGTAGTCCGCACTACCTCCTGCATCGGCGGACCGATTTCCCCGCGAGCAGGAGAAAAATCAAAGAACCGAAAACGATTGCTCTCTCGATCATAAAATTCCTAATTGACTGGTCGGAGCAAGTTGTAAAGTTTTCCTCCCCCGTAAACCCGACCTAATAATAGTATACGTATATACACGGCTGTATACATGTGCATCGGCAATAATACAGCGATGCGCTCAGATGCTTTCCGGGCGTGTGTGCAGCTAAAATATATATAATATATATAGTCTTCGGCGCGGCTGCAATTAAATTTCACCGCCTTGGCGCCCCCGTATCACGCGCGCCAACAATTTTATTAAATCCAGCTTATATAATTTCAGCTGCGCGCTTCGATTCCGAGAGTAAAATCGAGTTTTACGATTCGCCCACTGTGATATATGCGCATAACTCGTGGCATTAGACTATCTAGAGCTATTCAGCTGCAGCCCCGCGAGCTCTCTCGATGAAACTCTCGCGCGCAGGAGCTCTTATTTGTAATGGGCGCGAGAAAAATGTCCTGTCATTAGTATGTAAGGAATATTGCGTTTATAAATAGCGAGGCAGCAGCAGCAGCAGGCTGCAAATGGAATACGCGAAACGCCGAGCTGCTTAAGCGCTTTTTGTACTTCCGATCTTTTTACAGCTGCATGAGTGAAGTTTCTTGTCTTTCGCTTTATCATTCTATAAGATTGCGAGACGTCGTTTGGTTTTTCCCTGCTTATTTTGCCCGGAGCTCTTTAGAGATTGTCGGATTTTTTGCCGTCTATATACGCGCGCCGCGCAGAAACTCATTTAGGATGAAGCAGCAGCAGCAGCAGCAGCAGCAGCAGCAGCGGTAGCAGCGCACTCGAAGAAACAACAAAGCAGCATACAGGGTTGATTTGCGTCGTGCTTTAATTGAGGAGGAAAGCTCATTTGTATTAGCCTTCGTTAGGAGCAGGAGGTATCAAGAGCAAGTCAGCTTTTCTGATCAGTCACGCGGTGTATATGCGTCTCTGACCATGAGCCGCTCTATTTCTTCTTCTTCTTCTGCTACCGCTAGTGCGGCTGTTGCTGTAGCTCGGAGAGCGTTTCGTGTTCAAATACAGGACACGGAAAGCCTCGAAACTTTGCCACCTTAACTCGAGACCGCAGCGGGAGCCTTAGAACTTGATCCCGCGGCTCAATTACCGAGAGTTTGGGGCGAGAGAGGCCGCCTTTCCGAGTCAAGCTTTGCTCGAGTCGAATTGTTCTCTCTCCCTCCGAATTGTACAGATCAGCCTACGAATAATAAGGAAGTTTTGAGGCAAGTGCTCATTAAACATTATAATTGACCTAACTCGGCGCGCGAATTTGCATTTCATTCCATATCCTCGGCTCTCCCCTCAGAGATTGAAAACAATCATTTCATTTTCTACGCCCCAGCAGCCGCGCTCTATGTAGGTAATTCATTCGACCGCGCGTGATTCGTTGATGCATATGTTAATGTAATCACAAGTTAAATGATTTTCTACACGCACGCGTGTGTATGCAGAAAGTGTGTACGCGCCCCCGCCCGCGTGCTGGCACGGCAAGCATCCGAGAGTAAGCCTTCCGGAAAATCCTTTTGAGAACGCAATTTGTTCGCGGCTGCAATTTCGCGGTTGCATTCTCCTACTCTGTCTTTCGCTCTATCTCTTCCTCGCGCGCGCCTCAAACCGACTGACTTTTTGCGTATACACGCCATCGGCGAACAAATGGATGTAACAGGCTTCGGCGGTGCTTCATGATGGCATAACTTGCACCTGCGTCCTTGAACCGAGAGAGCCCTGCTCTGTATTAATCGGCGAAAGATTGCTAACCGCAAAACAGTTTGCATCGTGATTGCCATCGATAATCATTTCCTCCCGACATTTTTCGTAGATTCGTCGACTACATTTTTTTGTTGCTTTTTTCTTCACCACACGCTATTGCTCCGTGCTTATTTTCAGAATGTGAAACGACAGACATCTCGGCTTTAACAAAAGCCATCTGTCACAGTAGTATCCACAAAGGATTGCTTTTTAAAATAACTGCAATTCGCAGAGGCATAAACCGCACGCTCGGCTGGCCGTGCCGAGGGGCTCACTTTACGATGTTGTTTTGTGCGCGATTATTACAGCGTAATTAGAGGTTTTGCTCGTTAGCTAATCCCCAATTGCTTTTTTTTTTAATCCGCTAATCGTATTTACACTGTAATTGCAAGCGCACAACGTTTAACGAAATAATTAAAGTTTTTAATCAAACTATGTACCTTGATGTAGTATATACAAAAGTATTAATATTCGATGCAGCCAAGTGCATAACTCGTAGCCAGCCTCGAATAAAAAGAAAAATCAATTTACGCGCATTCGCGAGTTTATCGGAATCCGCGTAAAGTCCAAGTAACCGTTATGGATTTTCTATGAAAATCGATTTGTATACGGGCATCTGCGGTGCGCACATCGACCACAAAGCTTCATTCTGTGAAATAACACCAAAGTTGGTTAGAAATGCCGAAGCCATAGAATTTTAGCGTAAGCTACACGTTAAAAATAAAAAAAAGAAACGCGCGCGCATAAAGTATATAGAAGAAAAAGGGGGCGTCGGCGATCGATAAAAGTTGCAATCTTCCTTTCGTGTTACATTTATAGCCAATCACCTTGTATGAATGCAGTATATGTACTATATAGTATATATATACGCGTAAAAGTTATTCGCACATCTGGTCGGATCGATGATCGAAAGATACAGACATGATAGAGTGGGCCGACTCCTTACGGGTAATGCGAAACGTGATTACGCATGGAAAGATGATCCATATAATAACAATCACATTAGTAGACATATTCGCGCGGGGAGAATCCGATCTAGCCGAGAGATACCGCGGCGGCCTGATTTAAAGCATTAGTCGAGATATTCGATCCGGTCTAAGTATAAATTACACGCGCGAATCAAAGGCTGCAACTCTTGCTCTCTCGCGGTATATGAATACTTTCCATTATGCGCGTGGGGGGGGGGGGATAATTTACGCACTGCACAAGATACCAATAATTTGCCTGAAATTACTCGAGACGTATATTTTATATATACATTATATATGTATGCGGTGCTGGAGACTTGCGGACAAGTTGAGCTTCTGGAAGGAATTTTTTGCCGATTTGTTTGGGTCGACGATTCAATAACTACGCCCACATATTTCGCGCCCGGCGCAATAATTCAGTCGAGCGGGCAATATCGGGGGACTCGCTGCGATCACGAATAACCCGGCCATTCGGCTGTTCCCGACCTAGCGTACGTATACGTGCGTTCGCGAATAACTAGTTCGTCCGTGTGCGTGTGTATATATATAGAGAGAGAGAGAGAGAATCCGAACGCCAAAACATTTCACCTCTCTCCCGCCGGCTACATTACACGATTCTCTCTCCCGTCCGGTGGCAGCAGCGCTATCCGAAAAGCTCCCCCCTGAATATGCTAACGTTTCCAATGGAATGCTATCATTGTGCCATGCATTATTATTGCATACGTTGCTTTTCAATTGTTCGATTCTTAACGGACGTTATGCTTTTCGCGAATTTCATCCATACGCGCCTACTGTTTATACTGGCTGCGCGCGCGTACATACTATATATAATACTGCAATGGCATTCTTGTCGCCGCATCAGTGTGACACGCGGCTTTTGTCCCGACTCTGACATTGCCTGCCATGGACAAACCGAAGGATTATTGTTTTCACCGGAAATACTTAAAAGCTGCTTATAATTAATGAACTCGCCGATGTATAAGCTATTTATTACGCTGTGTGTTATTTGCAGCCGCGAATCGCGTTTCGAGGAATTATTTATATATGACAATTTATCTCGAATGATGAATCACTGTGCGTGCTTGCGAGCCAGTCAGATATACCTATATACTATAGCTATTCGTATGTACACAGACGGGAGCTTTCCGGGATAATTTAAAATCCATCGCGCATTCTCGCAAGTATCCTCGGTTGTTTCGAGCAACAATGCATCGGAATGATACCGGTTGATTATTCCCATTAAATCCGCGTGCCAATTTATGTGGCTGTGAAAAATAAGTCGCGCGGATATAATGAGCGCACGAATCACTTTGCTACAAAAGTATAAGCGTTGCAACGCGTATATATAATAGAAGAAAAGGTGCGAAGACATTAATAAATCGTGAAAGCGTTAGCGGAAGAGAGACCATTAATGCTGCTGCCGTAAATTACTAAAATCTAGATCTCCGAGGACACCGTCAGTAGAAATCGCATGAGAGGGAGACATAGCACTCTGCAGCAGCACTAGCAGGCTCTATCGTCTCTCTCTCTCTCTTTTCAGCTCATTCTCTCCAAGAGGCTCGTTCCGCTCGCGCCGCGGGATGAATGACCCTCCGATCCAGCGAAGGTCCTCCAAGGACGCGCGCGCATGAGCGAGAGAGAGAGAGAGAGGCAGATATTATCGGTTTTCGCGTGCAGCACTCGCACGCTTGACGAGAGAGAGAGAGAAAGAAAGAGCCGCACAACATGTTTTCGCGCTGGGCGTGGATCTCGTCGCGATTGTCTCGCGTATTGATCGATCGGGACGCAATGTCATGAAAGGGACGCTGCTTTTTTTCACGCGAGCTTGGCTCTAATCATCGCGAAACGACATTCCTCTTCGTATCGCGATTAAAAGACAGAGAAATTATTTATTTCTGCAAGAACAATCGAACGATTTTCTCGCTTCTTTTCTTCGCCGAGATTTCGCGGGAACGTTCTGCTACGATATCTGAAGAATTCAGCGGGGGGGAAAAAGTGCGGCTCATTTTCTCCGCGAGTTCCGCCCATCCGTATTGTGGCCTCGGGTATAATCGACTCGGAACCCTTTCCTCTCTTACTCTTTGAGAAAAAGTACATTGCTGCTTCTCTCTCTTCTTGACAGTCGATGGAGCTGTCTCTCCTGCATTCCTCCCCATTATTCACGCTAATTTGTGTATACCTCTAGCTATACTTCAAAACTCCTACCTATATACGCATATTGTTTTCCAATTAAACAAGTCTCGTGTTAGCCTAATTTATACCATCAAGGACCTGATCAGCTTTTTATTCTGCGATTGTTCGGTTATTCTCGAAGCTTGCAGGATGAGTCTAACGATCACGTACCGTAATAAGCTCGTGGCAAAGTAAGTGAGAGAGAGAGGGCGAGAGAAGCTGAAGCAGGAGTACCGAACCAACAACGAAAAGTTGCTCGACTAAGATAGGATTAGTATCCCGTGGGAAATCAAGCGGCGCGCGCCATGAGAGAGAAAGAGCTTCCTGAGCGTATATTGTCCTCTCTGACCTCCAATAAAAGCTCGCGAGATACTAATTGTCGCGCACACTCCAAGAGTCAATGCCATCGACGTCGTCGCAGCGCCGGCCCATCAGGATTTGCGCAGCTGCAGGCTCGAGTGCCCGCGCGACGACAAGGAGAAACACTTGACTGGCTCCCCCCTCCCTACTGCAGTCTATTGCTTGATTGAACAACTTGTAGAGATATTAAGAGATGAAGTGCTAAGATAACCTTGTCTTCCGAGGGCTCTCCAATGTAGAATAATAATGAGCCCCGCGCGGGACACTGTATTAAATTTTCCACCATCACGCCCGGCTGGCTGATAAGCCAAGCTGCACTCCAACTTTTAGCTGCACGTCGTTTTTGTACAAACTCGCGTAGGGGAAGGTCGTTCAGTACGGAACACAGTACAGCAATTTTGCCTGTAACTTTTGATAAAGTCGAGCAAAATTAAAATCCATAAACAAATGTCTTCCTGCAATGGCTATCTGTTAACAGAAAAATGTTCGTGACCTAATCTTAACTCTGCAATCGCAATGGTCTGAAGAAAAGTCACAATTTTGGATTTTTCAAAAAGTGGCGCCCAGTACGAGACACCTGGATTTTTAATGCACATTTAGGTTCAAGTAATTTGTAGCATATTTTAAATCGTTTTATAATAACATTTAAACGAAACTATCGTCATAAAGTCAACATCAGACAAAGTTCCAAACAAAATTAAAGTTTAATTTTGTGAACGGATATAATGGAAAGGTGCATTCCGTACTGGACGCCAATTTCACAGCATTTCAGATTATGCTATGGAGCAAATTAAAAATGCTACGAAGTCTAGATTTATTCGCATAAACTTGCCTGAGAAAAATGTTCCCCATATAACTTGACAGCGTCGCTCAGTAATTAGCTCGTAACGATTGACTAACTAACTATCTGGCTGCAGAGAGAAAAACGGCAAATTGGCAAACACAAAAGTGCATATCCCAGGCGACAGGATATTTCGGAAGCCGCCGATGTCATTCTGTCCCGCCGCGCGTCTAGCCAGTAGTAGAGCCAGGGCCTTTATTTCTCTTTCGACCAGTTTGCGAGGAAGCGCGGCAAGAATGCAGCTAGAAAATGGAGTTCTGTGCTTCCCTTGCGAAAACGGAGAGAATGCGCCTCGCGCGCGAGAAATGAGAGTGAGGTAGCAGGGGGGTGAGGGCAGAAAAGCGTCAAGTCTCGGGGAGTATAGTAGCGGTGGCGGTGGCGGCTGTGTGTAGAGAGGCGAGAGACAATGCGCGAGAGGAAACGTGCCGGGGAAGGAGAGGGAATAGAGACGAAGTGCTGTTTTCTTTGGATTTACGTGACACCACGTGCTGGCGCTTCTTCCCTTCCTCTCTCTCTCTCTCTTATCCTCTCGCGCGTCTCATCCTCGATATTACCGAGCAGATCGAAGCAGAGCTTGGTTCCATTTCGTGGCATGCTCGACCGCCTCCCGGGAATGTGGCATCTCGTGCCACCCCTGTACGGCGGCGGCGGCGGCGGCGCATCCCTCCTTTCCTTCCCCTGCACGACGACGAGGACGAGGACGACGACGACGACGACAGTTGCGACACACACTCGGCCGCCGCAGAAACCACTGCACACGCGCAACTAGCTACCCTCTCCCGGAAAAGCTACGCCCAATTTAAAGTGCAGCTGCGTCCGTGAGCTCCAGTCCTAAAAGCAGGATTGCGCGACCTTCTCATTTCCCGCAGACTGTGCGCTCGCGCTGCGTACAAGCCTCGCTCTCTGTGTGTGCCATATAGCACCACTCGAGCTCCTCTAGTCCTCTTTCTCCCTTTCTCTCTTCTCTTTCGGATCGGAGCTGCTGCAGCGGCTATATAGCGCAGCTCTTCAACCCCGGGTCCACTGCGCTACTTCACTTACCCTGCACATTCTTTCGTCTCTCTGTCTCTCTCTCTCTCGCTCTCGAGCGCCAGGACGCCTCTTCTCAATGGCCAGGATTCTCCTCTCTCATCGCCGCTAGCTTCTGTTCTTTTCCTTCTTCAATCCCTTTCTTGCCGCCGCCGTCGCTGTTGCACTTGCTCAAAGTCAAGGAAACTGATTCGATGTCACCGGCGAGCCTCTCTCGGAATCTTTTTCTTTCTCTTTATGCTTTGTTCCACTTTAAACAATACGCTATTAGTTCGCTTTGTTGTATTTTCTAAATCGCATATAGCGCCCGCAGGTGCCAGCCTTCGATTTTCGTCTTTTAATTTCAGCGCCGACCGGATTCATCGTCACTTCGTGTCATGTATATGATTATCAAGAAATGCAGAATAAAATTTTTCCTTCGTAACAATCGCATTGTGTTTTCACTTCATTTTCACCCGTTTATAAGTTCCTATCCAAGCGAAATTCTCAAGAACGCATCGAGGGAATTGACTGAAATTTAATGAAACAACTCAATTTTCAACAATCCTTCTCCGGCTCAGATTATTCACTTTACCTTTGGCTCTTATTAAAGCGCTTAATATCCTAGCTTATGGATTTTATACTGGAATTTTAATAACGTTTCATGCTTCACGAAATTACACGGCGATTCAAAGATTATGTGGAATATTTCATATACGGTCTTAAACAGAAATATAAGTGCAGACGCGATGAAGAATACAGAATCTGCATTAATTCTAATGATCGAATCAAATTGGAGTCGATAAAATTCAATAAGATTGCGACGTTGCAGCGGAAACATCTTATATGGACGATGAAATTTTTATATTATCTACGAATCACATTGTATTTTCTAAGAAACACAAAGAGAGCCAGACGCGCTTGGATTTGGATCGATAATATAACGGTACTTCTGGCGAGCGTGGCACTTTGGATCGCTTTAGTATCGTCATAAAACCTGGAATATGCATGTTGCTGAAGCTTACTCTTTGCAGACGACGTTGCTCGCGGATTCGAAGGAAACTCGTAAATCGGAATAAAACTTGAAAAAAAAAACACGAAAGAGAGCGAGGGTTTCAATAAATCCGTGAAACTGCACGGGAACCAAAATTGAAGTCGCGGGTGATGGGAAAAATTGGTATCCGTAGCAAAAATAAAAAAGGGAAAAAAAAGCAATGTATAGACGTGCGAATTTGCAATTACAAGAACAATTTCGAGCCGACGACGACGACACACGGGAAAGTGCTGCAGCGGCAGAGATAATTTAATAACGCGGCCACATGCGCGGGACAATTATTCGAGGACAATAAGTCTTTTGCAGTTACCTCAGAATTTCATCTGAGAGCCTCATTCGAGATGAAGAACGTGACACAATCATTTCAGAAAGTTCGCGCTCGAGTGCAATTTTTATCCCCCGTCAAGATATTTACAGTGTTAAAAAAAGAAGGAGCAAGAAATAGAGTCCGCGCTCGGCAGAAAGTATATAATTAAAATCTTTGCTCCTTTTACAGAGCAACAGTGGGAGGGGACTCTCTCACTCTCTCGCACTTGTGCGCGCGCGTGCAGTGCACTGCAACGGCCTTCCGTCGAAGGAATTAACAGTCTTTGCTCGCTGTACTAAAGTCAAAACAATAAACGAAAGTCCCTCGGTAATGAGGTAGATACTTACTCGCTCCGGCTGTATAGCCTCGCTCGCGGAGAGCGGCTTGGAAATGTCGAATGGCAAATCAAGTCCATCTGGACGGTCAGTTACCGGGAGATAGACATCGGACGCGGCTGCACTACAAACTCGCTGCTGCTGCACTGCGACGCAAATAGTTGTGCAAGAAAACGTTCGTTTGACGAAGCGGCATTAGCAGCAACCGAAAAAAGAGCAAACCTGAAGTCGAGAGAGTAGTCTTGCTGCTCTTCTCTCCCTTCCTTACCATTACCTTCCAAGTGGATGTTAGAACAATGCTCCGAGAGCGGTGCGTCGTTATTGCAAGCTGCTACCGCTGCCGATTTGCGAAAAAAAAATTGCCTGAAACCATTGAAAAGCGCAGCGGAGCTTTTATTTCTCGCTGGCAGAAAAAAAAGAATTGTTAATAAAATAGTCTTAATCTTGTCTTTTGTTGCAAATTGGAGGGACGAGTGAGGGGGGAAATGAAGTAGAGTCAAAGTTTCGTTAGAAAATGAGTTTATTTCTCTGTACCTTATATTCTATGTACAAAGTAACGGTACCGACGTTAACGATGGTTCACAACGTGAGAGACAACTCAATAGTACAAAAGAAGAGACATACACGTATAATGTCATTAATAAACGTTGGCCGTGTATATTTCGACGTAGAGGGAGAAAAAAGAATTACACTTATTTTTCTTTTGTTTTTATCTGCGTGATGTAAAGTCGAACGGCATAAATGAGCTCGAATACAGCTGAACGGGATAAATTGTTACGCATGATGTGTAAAATAAAAAAAATAGGGAAAGAAAAGGACGAGGGGACAGAGAGGAGACAAGGTGAAAGGAGAGACAGAAGAGGACAAGCAAATAATTGCGCACGTTAACATATAAGTATGTATATTTTCATATTAATAATAAATAAGCGATGCTGGTGCGCCGATATAAAGGTGCTCGGACGCCGGGTAAGCTCTGTACGTGACAGTAATCGTGATTAAAGTGGTTTTGCTACGAGGCTGGAGAAGAAGAGGAGAGACAAAAGAGGCAAAAAGAATATCAGAGAAGAAGAAAGAGAGAGAGAGAGCGAGAGAGAGAATGAACGGAGGAGGGCAATGTCAAAAAGTGCGCAGTCGTCGAGGGCTGTAAAGTGCGGGAAGCAGGAAGAAAGCAGAGAGGAAAAGGATTGCGGCTGAAAAACTACAAGAGGTAGAATTATGCACGTTTGTCAGGGTACAGAGCAGACTCGAGCTTTTCGAGCAGCACACAGAGCAGGCGGGCACCTCGGGCTCGAGGACAAGCACCGACGTCTACGACGTGCAGACTGTCGCAAGTACACGTTATGTAAAAAATAAAAAATATAATCATAATAATATTAGTACATAATATAAGAGTGAAACGCAGTAGTATAAGGGAAGAGGAGAAAGAGCGGGACAAAAAGCACAGCTCGCATTAACCGCAACTTTGTATAGCGCGAGCGAGGCGGTGCCTGCATAGTTAATGAATTTTCACTGTTGACACGAGAGGCGAGCGGGGACGAGGGAAAAGTAGGTATACATAAGTCTGAAACAATAATATTCATTGCTAAGAGTACAAGCGATCATCCTCGAGCCCAATTCTTCTTCATCATATTTCCTGTACTTACGTATCTTCGTACTTTCGAGTATATAAGTATATGTATAATATAATGTATATTCTTATTAACGTCTAGCTTATCGCCTATTACTTTTTTTTTATCATTATTTTAGAGTATAATTTGATCGTTACACATTATATCGTATACACGTTTTTAAAGAAAATGAGCTTTAATTAATTAACTGTTCGTGTATTTTATGCGGGATAGAGAATGATAGTATGAGTGTAGGGGGGGGGCATAAGTGAGTTTAGAGCAGCGCGCAGTTTCCATCGAGTGCAATGAAATTGGCATCGATCGCCGTTGTCGCGCGCGCGCGCACGCGTATTTCGACCGACCCGATGAAAAGTGCGTGCCGGGATATGATATAACGCAGATATAGCGAAAATAATGTGGATATGTACTTGTATGTAGGAGAGACGACGGCCGGTCGGCGCGAGCGAGAGCCTCGCCTGTCCCCGTTATTCGATGGATAATTCGAAGCTGCAGGAGGGGCTTGCAGGGGGCGATCTCGGTCGCGCAGAGTGCCACTGACTCGTTCTCCCATGCACACTTAACGCGCTCGCGTCTCTCGACGTGGTTGGTTGGTTGTTGTTTTTGCTGTTGGCTCAGGTGCTGTGTGTGTGTGTGTCGCGCGCGATATAGCACCGGTTACGAAACTACTTTTGTCCGCGCGTTATTTCCGAACTTGCATAATTGGCTCTACCCTACTCTCACCACAAGCAGATTGGATATATCATATACTATATCTCGGCTTCGTTAGCAAATCTGTGTAAACTTTATAGTATATACGTTAATTCGCGTGCTTTTTTTCTTTCTTCCTGAATTTCGCGCTCATCGTTCGCGGCGAGTATTAGTCCCTGTCTTGTGATCCTCCGTGTCGAGAGAGTGATTTTATTTTGTCCTCAACGCGAATGAAGACAACGAGAGCGGGGAACGGACAATTTGTAGACGAGTAAGTGAATGATTGAACGGACTGAAACTCGATTTTACGGGAAATGAGTAAAGTTCGTTCGGTAATGGGAAAACGCTCGGAATTTCGATAAACTGTATCATTGAAAGGCTGATACGCGCTCGTACTTTTTTTCACCGCAAATTTAACAAGGTCAGCGCGTGATGGCGTCGAAGCAATATCTAAATTGTTTAGCGGCCGGCACAATATTTAAAAGGAAGAAGACGATTCGCGCGCAGTGGGAAAGAAAAATAGGCGAAGGCGCATCATTGAAAGGCGATCCCCGAGCGAGGTTACACACGCACGAGCGCTTAAGGGCACAGCCTGGCTATACGCGCCTCTGTCTCGAGCGTCTGATGCCCGGGCGCTTGCGGGCTTAGCCCAAGAGAGACAGAGCGAGAGAGAGAGAGAGAGAACTAGATAGATGCCACAAGAGGCAATTAACCTTGCGCCTGAGCTCTATGTGCAGGTTTGCTCCCCACCTCCTCCTCTCCGCCTCCATTCTACATATATCCCAACGTCCCGCGCAACGTTTCCACCCCTCCGGCGGCGACGTCGCTGTTCTAACCCGTTCTCTCTCTGTCTCTCTCTCAGTGCTGGCATGCCCGCTGATATCCTACTCGGAGCATCTGCATAATCACGCTCAATTCCCAATGCTAATTAGAATCCGCGCTACGTAGCAAATACGCGTCGACCTCCATCACCTCTCTCGCCGTGCTGGCTCGAGCCGGGCCACGCCTCGTCATTTCTCACCCTCCCCGCGTGCTGTCCTGTCTCTCGTGTGCCCGCTCCACCTCCTCTGCTACTCCTTCGACTACTACCACTAACCGCTTGTTCATCCCCCCCGAGCTTTCTTTGGCCCGTAACGTCCAGAGCTATACTATGCAGCTGCACACAAATACACGATCGCGAAATTAAATAACCCGTCTGACTGTTCCGCGTCGTTTCTACTTACAAAAGCGCTTTATTGAAACAAAAGGCGACTTTTCTCTTCCCTCCGCCCCCCCCCCCCTCGTCTCGCTCGAGCGCCGCGTCTCTCGGGACTCGCGAAAATTACGTTCGACAGCCAGCCAGGCAGGTATATACTATAACAGCAAAGGATAGATCGGCACGTCCGCATCGCGGGAAACTTGAATTAACATCGCAGAGCCACACTCGGAGCAAGGATCACAAGAGTCACGTATAAGCCGATGGATCATCATTCTTCCGTGTCCGTATACTGTTGATGATTGAATTCACGAAGAAGACTCGCGGAAGAATGGCGCGAAAAAGTGTAAAACGTAGAGAGAGAGAGGGAGAGGTGACGGCTAGCATCGATTTCGCGAGGAAGTCGGGTCGGCGAGCGTCACCCCCTTGAATTCAGCTATGTGTCTGAATGTACGTGTATACGCGTGTACGACGGGGAGAAAATGCAGCCAGTTCCTCCCCGCCCTACCCCACGACCATACGACGACGGGAAGTCAAAATAGAAACGTACAGTCTTGAAAAGTCTCTAGCGTATGTGTTTAAAATATAAATTGACGGCATGCTCGCGGACAGTCGTATATCGCGCGCCATGCAGTGCGTGTAAAAATGCACGACACACCCACCCACGATCCATTCTTCAAAGTGACAATATTGTACTTTCTTCGAATAGCTCTCAAAGCGAACATTCTCCTCTATCGACGCGAAGCAGTGTGTGTGTGTGTATGCTCCAAGTTGGAAAGAAACTGAAATAACTCGGCCAGCTGACATCAGGACTTACTGGCTGGACACGACGAAATCTCGAAGATTGTACGTATATATCTAATATAATATAGTGTGAGAGCTGAAAGTACTATACTGTAAACACGTATATGTATAGCATTAATAGACGATGCACCCGAGGAAAGCCGGTAAAGCTGGACTCGAGCCGAGATCGAAGATTGAATTTGACTAAATTTCCGACAACGATTGTTGCGTTGTACATTTTGTTTGTATTAAATAACAAAAGAGTCGTCTCGGGCTGATCCAGCTTTGCCGCTCGAAGCTCGGTCATCCGATCTCCCGTCAAAAAAATCGATATTGACTCCTATCACATCATAAAAGTGGAAGGGCGGCGGGAATCAACGCGGGTTCCGGGTCCTCCGTATATATATATATATATATACACACACAAAAGGTGTGGAAACCCGGGTTGACTCGGCGGCCGTGGGACACTGCTGCGGCAGCAGCGGGTCAGTACGCAGGAGTTTCTTTCAACTGCGTAGAGAGCAGCTCGCGAAAGCCAGGGGGGACTCGAGGCACGAGGCGTAGAGTCCCGCCTGGGATTCCAGCAGTAGCAGCAGCAGCGGTTCACCCGTATCATGAGCTTCCTAGATAGGAGAATACCTGGATCTTTTTGAGCGGTCTACTGCTCGTCCTTCGTTTCCCATTCGCCGCAAGCTGTCGCAAGGGGAATTCACTGGTCCCTCGTGTTGCGACGGCTGCGTACATGTATATATAATAGTGTGTAGGTGTCTGTGTGGTGTGTGTAGGTTTATAAGCAGTAGCAGCAAGTCGAGCACTCCGCGAGAGTGTAGAGTATGATAATATAATAGAGATTGTCGGAGGCTCGATCGAGATAGACAGACTGATATAGATTGCGGGAAAGCATGCACACACGCAACGGCTCATCAGAATCGGCGCGAGTAGCCCTGGGCGTCGTAGAGCTTGCAGAGGCTGTCGGCCCTGCCGCTGTGCATGCCCGGTACCGAGACCGAGACCGAGAGCGCCTCCTGGTGCTTGAGGATCTGCCGGCGACGCTGCCAGGTGAAGGTCCACGCGGCGATGATGGCAATTTGAGCGACTAGGAATACGGTGCCGAAGGCGATGGCCTCGCCCAGGTTCAAGCAGACGCCCATCAGGCCGGCGGTCGTCGTGCTGCTGCCGCTCTCGTCGATCTCGCTGCTGAAGATGCTGCTGTTGCCGGCCTTGCTCGGGTCGCGCTGCTCGAAGCCGAACTTGTCCGTGATCTGGATGGACTGGACGAGCAGCAGGTCCTCGCGCATCTGCGACGGGGAGGCCGAACGCCTGCGACGTCTGCGTCCGAACGAGATGACCGAGCGAAGCTCGCCCGTCGACTCCTCCTCCTGGTCGCACTGCACCGGCTCGCAGCTCGGCATGCACGGCGTCATCAGCGCGCGGAACTGCACCACCTCCGAGCTCGGGAACTTGAACGCCTCAAAGTGCGACAGCAGGATCTGCAAGTCAAACAAAATTCGAAATTCATTATTCGATCTTCACTGATCCTCCCATCGGAAAGCCTTGCTTTGCTGTATTTGTTTACATCATTCGATAATCGAGTTTTTAATTTAATCGAACAAAAGCTTGCTATTGTTATTTTTTCCTACGTTTTTGCTTTTATACTCGTGAAGTATAGATGTGTTCGCGTTACAAATATTTTTGATTGTGTAACTTGTATAATACGATATCGGTGTTAGTTACAATATTTGCAGAATTGCGCTTTAGTTCAAATATTAATTAAATTTTCTGCTCTATCTATCCTCTCTTAAAAAAGTGATGGGCTTTGTTGTGAAGCATGTAATTGATTATTACACAATCCACAGACGCTTCAAACTGATGTTAGCGCTTAACAGGCGGCAAAATTTAACGTCATAATCAAAGTTGTCAGCTATGTTTGTAAAAAATAAAAAATCCTAGTTTCTACGTCAGAGCTGATATACGTTTGAGCACAATATATTGCATTTTTTGCAATAAAAACGTAATTTAATTTGGTGCCATAAAGGGCAAGATAATTATTGTTCCGCTCGACGAGCACGCTATAGAGTTTCAAACACGACGCTGTCCTCGATGCTCGAAATAGCTGCTGCTGTATAGAGTCAAGAGGAATGCAGGCCGCGATTGTATGCATTCAAAGCTAATAAATACCGGCGATTCGCGCTAATCCCGAAATTCCTGAAAATTCACAAGCATTTGGTGCTGCACTAGACGCCGATTCTACAGTTCCTCTCGTGATTATATATTTCAAAAGCGATCCTATCTCGTTAGATAGAGCGCGGCCGATAGCCGGAAAAAATAACGCAGCGCGCGAGGGAGCATAAAATTTGAGCCGGAAAAAAGTATGGATATAATGTCCGCTCGCAGCGAGAGAGAGTGCGAGCATCGATAATCCGATGTGGGCGCATCCTCATCAGCCTCCTATAAATAGCAGCGGCGGCAGCCGGTCATATTTTTGCGAACGGCACGCCTCGTTAATTCCCTCAAATCCGAGAGAGAGAGAAAGAGAGAGAGAGAGAGAGAGAGAGAGAGAGCGAGTTGGCGAATTTACGAGCGAGTTAAAGAAGGCTCGATATTCGCACGCGGGATCCGGGATAACGCACGGCGCAGAATGCGGATGCGGCGCGCGAGAGACCCTATATATAATATGTGTGTATACCTATAGAGCTCAACCGTGTGTGTTGGCGGACATATCGAGCCGCTCTTCTTGCACACCTTCTCTCGCTGCTGCTGCTTCTTCTTCTTCTTCTCCTCGCGACTTCATCCCCCCCGTTGTACCACCTGCTTAGCTTGCGTGCCTCGTTTCTTGCTCTTTATTAGTCAAGATCGTATAACAGCAATTATATGGAATTACGACGGGAAAACGTGAGAAACCAAGAGCCTTTTTCCGCGCGCGCGTTTATCTTTGCTTTTTCCCACTGAACGGTCATACTGAAGCAGCGCTTCCTTTCTCGTGTGTGTGTGTGTGTGTGTGTGTGTGTGTGTGTGCGCGCGCGCGCGTATATGTATATGTACATGTTTATGTATACGTCAGGCTCCATTTTGCGACAAATTGCCGGCGGCCTTAAAAAATCTCGAGTCTTTAGCTCGGCGTGTGACAGCTTACAAGTGTTTCGTCCCGCAGATCCGCGACTCGATTAGATTAGCATCGGCCTCCTGTGCGCACCAAAACACGTTTTACAGCTCAATTCAGATCTTATTGAATATTCGATCGATAAATGCGATATCGAAGTATAGCCGAGGCTCATTACTGCTCGATCGCACAATAATCGTCGCGTCGCATATCCGTTAATTAAGTCCATTGGCGAGTTTATCGAGGCTTTTTTTCTCGCAGTGAGATGACGAGCTGCACGCGAGCAGAAAAAGAGAGAGAGAGAGAGAGAGAGAGAGACCAGTCGCAGCAGCATCATAAATGTAGCAAGACATCAGTCAAGTCGTAAGCTCCTATCTTTACGGCCTGGAAGATCCACTCTCGCGACTGCGGCGGCGGTGTCGGTCCGGCATCACTCTGCGCAGAGTTGGATATATGCCCAGCTCTGGAGAGGAGGTTATATAGCCTGCACAGGCGTGTGGTTATTTTGCCCCGAGAGCCGCGCCCTGCGCGCGAGACTTGAGAAATGCTTTCAATTTCATTCAAACCAGTCGCGGTATATACGCCGTCGGCCGCTTTACGTGACGAACATACGCGACGCGCGGTGACTTTCGGCAAATTTTCTCGCGCCCCCCCCCCAAGAGAAAGAGAGCAGCGAGGCTACAGAGCCGCTCATTTTTCTTCGACGTCGGTTAATAAAATCACAAGCCGAGAGGCAGCTGAGGGGCTTGCGCGGGCGCGCGCGCACGTATACGCGAGGAAGGAAGGAAGGACGGAAGGAAGGAAGGAAGGAACGGCTCGGCAGAGAGCCCCGACCGCCAGGGCGAACGCCCCGTCGAATTTATGTTTCCTACACGCGCCGCTTTCCCTCTCCCGCACTCGAGAGAGAGAGAGAGAGAGAGAGAGAACGGCGGCAGAGATATTTCATCCAGAGCGACGATCGACAGGGCGCGCGCGCGCGACTTCCTATTGGCCACGCCGCGTTTTATCAGCCCCCGCCGCGAGAGCCTGCGGAGAGACAGCTCTAAGTGCATTCTCACTCGAGCGCGATCCCAACGGAGCGCAGGGGCCTGCACCGCGGGGGGCGTCTGTCTTTTAAATCGAGGAATTCGCGCGGATTTAGTGGCTCTCGTGCCCCGACATTACCCAACTGAATTTGTCGCTCCGCGCGCGAGCTCCGAGAGATGTTTTTCGCGATACGTCAAATACGTGTACGCAATATATTTTAACAGCGCCAGCCAACTGTAAGATCTGGAAATTCTGATAGCGCACTGTTCTCGTAAATATTGCCGCACTTCCTGCTACTCCTCTCTGCCAGCGTTCCTCTTCATATATACCTCTATATATATGTATATACTCTCGCGGCGCCGCACTATCTTTTTACACCTATATACCCCTCGTGCTACCGCTGCTATTTTTACTCAATTCAATATTTTCCCTCTCCCCCGATAATATTTTCATTCGATATTTCCCGCGGCGGTGAACCACTTGTTTTTATTGAGCACGCATGCCGGGGAAAAAAAGAATACATACGGAGAAATTTGTCGAAATTATGATAATTCACCTTTATTGACTTTTATTGCAATATATATATATATATATATTATGTATATAGCACTAGCCCGAGCTCGCGGTTTCAGCTTACTATTAAAATTATTTACGATGTGGTTCGAGAGTGTCGGCAAGTACGGCGCGAGATCCAGAAATACTGATAACGCTTATGTACTCGCATATCGTCGTAAATATTATTTTTCCCCGCGAGCAGTTTAATTTCCCCGCGAGACTGAATAAAACTTTATGCGCGCGTGTGTATATATAGACCCGAAGTAATAAAGTTTTTCTTCCTAACGAACGACATTTTAATTGAGCTAAGTGGACTTTCCAGTACATCGATAACCGGCTCGAATCAATCCTCTTGCTATTTATTTATTCACTCATTAGTCGCTTTCTTTTTCGCCAAAGAGAATTACACCGCGGCTATATGTATAATATGTATAGCCATCGATCGATTCTCTCTATCTTTTTCTCTGACGTTGAACAAAAAATAATTAAGAAAGTTTTCGCAGCGCATTATGTCTGACAATGAGAGAGGGATGGAAAAAGTTAGCGCGCGTGCGATAACACAGCGCACTTTCGAAGCATCAACAGTTTGCAGTTTTATCAATTCCCGCGGCCGTAAATATAACTTTAAATTGCATTAATCAAGTTTTTAAGGTGCCGGCTTTAACAATCCAAGCCGAAACGTATATAGCGTCTCGAGCACGAAATGTTAATTACGCGCTGGTTCGAACGTATACGTCCCCCGCGAAAAGGAATATGCAGCCGCGGGTCGTATCTCTTTCGCGCCCGGCGCGGATCGACTCCCACATAAACCTAGCGGCCATTAGTCGGTAATGAAGCGATATTGTGTCTCTCCAGCTGGCACTGGGTACCGTTGCCGTACATCACCTCTGGCCCCGAGACGTTTTATCAGCCGACGAGCCGCGAAGAATGAAGCCCGAGGAAGAGGAGCTAGGACGCGTTCCCGCGCCTGTCAGCCGGGCAATTCGTCGGCCGCGGCGTTTTCTTTTTCAATCTTATATTTTTACACCCTTTCGATCTACGGTCGCGTGCTTATTTAGACTGGTCTCGTTATACGCGCGCAGATGCAAATTACTCTATGATATCTCGAGAGAGCGTCCGGCGGGAAAGACGTGTTTTTTTTCTCCGCTCGCTCGCTCGCTCGCGGAAACGTGCTCTAATCCGCTGACAGGGCGTCGTGTCTCAGGGGGAGCCATGCAGTTCAGCAGCTGAGAAAGAGAGTGGGAAATGCGAGATCGAGCTCGTTCGAGTTCCTCGTCTCGTTTCGTGCCGACTTTCTCAAGCTCGACCTCCCCTCTCCCTTTCTCTCTACGGCAGCCTCTCGACGACGCTGTAATGGCCCGATTTACGGTAACTAGCGAGCATTTACGCTCCAAATCGATGAGCCGATAATGTATAGATGCTCGGATTAACGAGAGAGGAGCTTGTAGAATCGCCCCTATTTGCACTTGCGCGTACTTCTGCTTTCTTTTTCTAGCCGTGGTTATGCTCGCCCGCGTCAGCAGCGCAGATAAATCATTTTTCGAGGCAGCTCGCATAATTTGCTTATTAACGAGAGTCGAATGCGCGCCATTATTCAAGTAGATGGACAGCCGGAGAATCATTCCTCGTTAAAATTAATAAGCGCAAGTCTGTCATCGATAAGTTTCGCTCTAGCGATTCGGATCTGGAAAATGAAATATGTTACGTAAGCGTCCTTGTCACTCCTGATGGCGCGTCGTCGCTGCTGCAGATTCGAGGCGCGAACGGCGCGCGCGCTCGTATATCGTACTGACGCGTCATCCTTCGTCATCGCGAAGATGAGATGAGGAGAGAGATGCTATGTAGTGTCGAATCGACCTGTTACGAGGAGTAAATTGGCCGCCCCTTCTCCGCCCACCCCGGGGCCACCGTCATAAAATCCGCCGTCGACGTGATTGATTAGCATGAGACAGCCGATCGTTAACTCTCGCATCGGCGTTTTTCCACGCGCTGGGCTAATTTTATCCGACAACACGTATATGCGCGTATAGTACATCAGAATAGAAGAGAGACAACACACAACACTGACCTTGGCGGAAGAGGAGGACTTGTAGAGCGGTCCCATGATGACGTGGTCGGTGGGACATCCCCTCGAGTCGATGAGGACGATCTCGCTGGAGTCGACGCCGTCCATGGCAACGAGCTCCCTGACGAAGATCTCGTAGGGGCTGTTGGGATCGAGGATCTCGAACTTGAGTGCGAGGGGGTCTCCGACCTCGGCCGAGGGTATGGCCTCGTTGCCGCTGCGGTCCGTGATCTTCATCGCGACGTTGGGCGAGTCGACGACGACCTCCTCCGTGATGACGGGGTTGATCTCGCCGTGCACGCCGAGGTCGACCTCGTTCGACACGGTCTTGTTGGTCAGGTCGTACTGGCAGGTGACGGCCAGCCCGAGGTCCGAGCTCGTGACGATGGTGTCGTGGTGCTGGATGACGACGTCGTTCAGGTAGCGTCCCAGGCCCTGCTGCTTGACGTTGCACTCGAGGTCGTCGTAGCCCATGCGCAGCTCGAACTCGAGCGCGCCCTTTACGTCCTGCACGCACGAGTTGGGCGAGCCCTTGGCGTAGACCTTGCCGTTGAAGAGCTTGCTCGTCTGGATGCGCGCGACCATGTCGCCCGCGAGGCAGTCTATCGACACGTTGTAGCACGAGCTCAGCTCGTAGGTCGAGGCCTCGGGCACCTCGAGGTACGGCTCCTGCGTTGCAATTTTCAAGCATGCGTTGACATTTCTGCGAATGCGCGATTGAGAAAAAGTCGAGATACGAGGTAGGATCTTACCTGGATGTCGGAGAGGGTGGCCCGCGAGTGGTGGCTCAGGCGGCAGACCATGTCGCCGGTGTCGCCGTAGTCGTACGAGTGGCAGCGGAAGGGCGAGTTGAGGCAGAGCTCGCGGCACTCCTCGGCCGTCGCGACGTCCTGGTAGACCGAGTCGACGGTCTTGAGGATGCGACCGTTGATCTTCTTGAACTCGCAGAGCTTGACCGGCTCGTCGACGCAGTGATTCTCGAGATAGTCGATGCCCTTGGCTGGCTCGAGGGCGCCGGATCCGGCCACGGTCAATCTGTCCATGTCCGATAGCTCGCACGCCTTCGTCGCGTTAGCGTAGTTGGCAGATCTGAAACAACCAGACGCAGAGAGTCTCGATTAAATTTTATACGATCGCACACTTTCGATCTCCTAATTTTCTCCCCTGTATAGGTACTACGAGAGTACATTGTTTTGATCATCATCATCATCATCATCGCAAGTGCCTCGTAAGGCTGCTGCATTATTGGGAGGCTTCCCGTCATCACGGCCGGCAGTTATCGCGGACTGCGCGCACAATGGACTCGCCGAGCCGAGAGAGCGGAGCTCGAGCAGCACTCGTCAATGGGCATTCCTGCATATAATCTAATTTGAGAATCGCGCCGAGCAAGTCGTGCACGCTACATAACCTATCGGCGCTGCACTATCTGGCCGTTCGCTTCACCGCCGCGCGCGCGCGCGGCATAGATGCAAATGCTGCTTCGCACCGCGCGCTCGGCGGCGACGAGAGCACGTCGTCGTCGACGACGACAACGACATAGAGCTCTCGCGTGCGTTGGGAAAAAAAGGAGGAGGAAAAATCGATGCGCGCGCGGGGCGGCCTATCGGCGCTTCGAGATCGCACTTTTAACGAACGTTGCGAGTTTAGCAGTAGAGAGCTGGCTTCCGGGACTGGCGAGAGATGATAAACATGCACTCGCGCCTGCTTTACATATCGACTAGCCTTCGCGCTGCTGCTGCTGCTTATTTAATATTCTCCTCTCGCTGCCGCTGCAGCGAGTAGCACACAGTGCGATAATCGGGCCGATTGTTGAGAGGAGAAGCCCCCGATGACAATTTAATTAAGATTTAATTAAAATCGATGGAGAGCACCATTGGTTTATCAATTTAGAGCCGCCGCCGCGCTCTCCAAGATTGAGTGAGAGAGAGAGAGCTGGGGAGCAGATGCAGCTAAGCTTGAAATTAATCAGAAAACAATCGAAACGCTAATTGGCAACGGTAACTCGAGAGATGTGTTATTACAGCTTGCGCTAATGGAAAGATCAAGCGTTTGCTCAAGCACGAAACGTCGCTGGCGGAGAGGAAGTACAAGCGGGACTGCGCGCACATAACACGCGAGCTGCGGGTTTCTCTCTCTCTCTCTTTGCTCAATGGATTCACGCGATGACTTTGCCCTCTCGCTCGCTAGACGAGCGCACGCTAAATGTAAATAATGCAGATTGTGTAATGCAGAAAACGCACGTCGCTCTCGGCGCTGCTCCGAACCGCTGCACGCGACTCGCTACTCGTACAAGTGTTTTTATTAGATAATCGATATATTAAGAAGCTTGTGGATTTATAATCTCGTAATTAGATCTCTCGCGTTATACTACGGCGCAGAAGAGGACGGTTTTGCGATCTGTCAAGTTGAAACACGCTGCGAGAGAAAGAGAGAGAGAGAATGAGAAGGGAATATAAGTTATATATAGAAAAGAAGGAAAAAAAAGAAACATTATATAATGGAAGCTGGAGAATGAAAGGCGAGGGCGGGTCGGTCGGGTGAAGAATGAAAAAAAAGTTAGCTTTCCACTTTGTGAGCTACAACTCCCCTCATTATTCTCTGCCGTTGCTATGGGTTCGGCCGACAAAAGGCCGGGGCTGCTGCAATAGCGCCCAGGTGTGCAGTCTATCTCATCGTCACGGGCTCAGAGGGTGGAAATAAGCGCGACGAGAGGCTGCGCGCGAGAGAGAGAGAGAGAGGGAGTATAGAGAGCGAGCGAGAAGAAGCAAAAGAGACGCAAATTTATTCCGCGTCGCTTCATCGATTTGAGATTATATTGCCTTAAGACCTGAATAATATTCATGAGCGGTCTCTCCTCCGTTATGATTTCAATATTCTCGTTTTCGCGCCGCGGCCCCGCCGCACCAGTCGAAAAATCACCGCCGCCTCCTACTGCGCCCCATCCTCTCGAGAGTTTTATGCGATATCCCGCGATAAACTGGATTGCCTATAATCGAATGCCTCGACCGAGTTTCTGCCCCCTCAACTTCCTTTTTCCACTCGCGATCTCGTCTCTGCTGCGACTGGCTTTCCTCGAGATATTCTCAAGCCGCTCGCACAAATTTCGTTTTAAATTGGACCGCTCTATATATATTATGAGCTTCGATGAGAATTAGGCAATTCTTGCGTGTATTGGTAAATATAAGCGAGAAATAACAGTGGAAGCCGAAGATAAATCTGGCCAATTGGTTTTTCATCGAATCCCCAGACCAAAAGATATTCCGATTCAAGTTAGTGTAAACCTCGGGGGAAATTTTAACCTTTCGGAGCTGTAGACTATGCCGGATGCTAAATGCAAAGTTAACTTTTGCTACCGCTGCAGCCGATACCTCAATGGCTCTTCTTTTTTTTTTATTTTTTATTTTACTTCCGTCCTCACCCTCGCGTTCCTGGCAAGCCATTTCGAGAGAGCAAATGACGGGACAAAAAGACACCGGCTGCCGGGAATCTCAACAAGAGCGACGGGAGCAAAGAAATTCCGAGTGGAGCAGCAGTAGAAAAGAATTACAAGTGACTCGTCCTGTACTGCATCTCGATGAATCTTAAATTATTCCTCGGCTCCTCGAAACCATCGCGCATTCGTGCTTTTCGCTAAAAGCCGGAAACAGCTTCAGTATATAGCCTGCAACTTATTTACCAAATGGAATTACAAACGCTACGCTGCTCCAGTCCCCGTCTCCTCCAGCCGCGAGCCATTTCCATTATACCAACACGAAAGAGAGAGTCTTTTAATTATACCGCCAGAGCTGAGCAACGCCGCGCAAAAAGTGCGCGCACACTATTTACCGGAGCTTGCGATAATAGGTAAAATCAGTTTACAAGGAGAGAGGGAGCAGCTCACTGCGATAATACATTTTTCGATACGCATATCGCCTCGAGAGACTGGTGCAATCCATAATGCGAATAGGCATAAAAAAAGGAGGAAGCGAGAAGATGCATACTCGAGGTCTGCGAACCCTATTACACCGCTTGCGCAGACCTCCTCCTCCCCTTCATTAATCACTGACACCAGTTGAGCCTCTCGGCTCTCGTATCAACCTACATTCTGGCCGAAAGAAGCATTGAATATTGTTTCTCAGAGCGCGTATATGAACCTCCTTCCCATGTCCATCTAATTTTCCTGCGTACTCTTGCTTTTTCCCATGTATAGCACCGCATTAGTCGCGAGAGATGTGCACGCTGCAAATAGCCATATGTATATAACATATACACGCAATCCCGTGATGCATTGGGCGACCGGGCGGCCGGTACGCCCCCTCTTCCTCGTCGCGAGTAGAACGTGCTCGACAAATGGCCACAATTACCTACATCTGCCGATACATAAACCGCCCTGCCTCTCTCCGTGCGGCTTTCAGCGCGTCCCTCGCGCTTTTCTTCCTCCTGGGAAAATAGCGAGGCCGGGGCGATATACCAGTCGACGGTAATTTTAACTCGCTCGGAGACGCGCTTGAAGGACGAAATGAAAGAGCTGCGCTGCTGTATGCGCGGGGGGAGAAAAGCAAATATAAAACGCTCGACGAAAAAAGAAAGAAAAGGGGGAAAAAAGAAACGAAGCCGAGCCGCGCGCGCATTCGCGTTCTCCAATTTGTCCCCTGGGCGCTGCTGCTACTGCTGCTTCTGGCATTTGCTTTTTACCCGGCCGCGAGTTATTGGCGAATCTGATCTCCCTCTCGCCGCTACCGCTCCGGCTTTTACGCTCTTTCGCTTCCACTGCCAGTCTGATATGTGCATTCGCTTCACCCTATTTCTCTCTGCTCCCTCTCTCTCTCTGCACTTTTTGCTTCTTTTAATTCGTTATGCTTAACCGGCAAATTAATCTTCCGAGACTGCAATCGAGCTTGTATATAACACACACACACACACACACACACACACCATCCAGTCAGCAGTATGTACAGCGGTGGTGGACAGTTTTTTGCCCTCTCTCTCTCTCCCCAATTTAATCTCGGCGTTAAAGCCGAATATTCGCAGAATCCGAAGGCGCCCGGGTCATCTGCAGACGCGCCCGATGCAATTACGATAACGTTAATGTAAAGCTGCGGCTCTGCGGTCAGATCTCGCTGTATGGCGGAGTAGTATACTCCAGGAGAGAAACGAGAGAGATGAAGAGGGCTGCTACGCGCGAAATGAAGACTGGAACGCGCTCGAGAGTAACAGGTGCGCCTCCCCAAGTTCGCTATTGCTTCAACCCCGACCCACTCGCCGCGCTAATTCAACACGTTTCCTCGCCTATATCCTTCGTCCTGTAGTGTGTGCGTCGCGATAAATAAATTTCCGGATATATATATTTAAATGCGAGATTGGCTTTCACCGATGCAATTTATGCCGCATTCGAATCAGTTTAATATTAATACCGGCCATATGTTAGCGCGCTCGTAATTAGTGTTTCGGGATCAGTTTTTATTCGTGTGTACGCGAGCATATAAATTAATTACGGCCCGGCTGCCGCCAGCGTGTCGCGCCCGCTCTTTCGTTTTAATGGTCCGATCGATATTCATTTGCATTCGTGTGTCCCTTTTGCGCACACTCGCTCTGAAAATGATACCTCTCGCAATAGAGCTACAGTCTGCCGAATATATTCCGCAACTACTGCTCGTCCTTGATATTATATTAACGAATAATCACGCTTCATATTTTCCCTTTGAATTTACGATGAAACGCGATCGAGAGCCCAAGATACACATTGCACGTGTAATAGGAGACAGGGAGGGGGGAAGCGTATATATGCGCAAGTGAGGCTAGCCGCTGATTAATTAGCAGAGTCAATGTCCCGATCGACATCAATAGGACCAATCAAATCGTTCACCGACTTGACTCAAATATTCACATCTAGGCGAGAATCCGATTTCGCGCAGTGCGGGCAAACATACAGCAGAAACAAGTCAAAGTGAAGTGTCGATCTCTAATGAATCGTCTTTGTCGCGAGCACAAGCTCTTACCGCCCGAATTAATTGGCTGTATCGGCGTATTTGCATATATGTAAATCCGAATCGCATAGCCGAGATACCGTCGCGCGGAAGTTGCACGCATATTGTCCAGCCGGTTATCGAGCGAGGGAACACTTTTGAGAATATTATATACTAGCGCGTCATTTGTCTGCAGATATCTTCACCTGCCAATGCCGCCGCGCGACCGAGCCGAGATAAACTTATTTTGGCGCGCAATATCGCGTTCATTTTGCGATAATTAAAATTAGCTGCTCAGCCCGTAGAAAAATAAAAACTAGCTACGTGAGAAATCGACTTTCTTTATTCGAACAAGTAGCGGAGCAGCAAGCCACGGCCGACTAACTCGTTTGACAAGCATAAGAGCTAATCTTCGCAAAAAAAGGCGTCCCCCGATTTGAAAAGTCGCGTGTGCCCGCGAGCATGCGATAAACAAGAAATATTGCAGTACAGGGAATTCGCTAATCGCGTTCTACTCGCGCGAGCTTTTATTTTCGAGATTGCTCGCACTCGCGAGTTCACACGATTTGTCAAAGACCGAGTACCCGGCCCGTCTCGGCGATGTTTGCGGAGAAAAAAGAAGGAAGCAGCAGCAGAGAGTGTTTTCGCTGAAAATACTGGCCGCCGCCTGCAAGATGTGCCAGCGGGAAGCTACCGCTACGTGACGTATTGGTTATATTCCGTCTCCGCGAGAGGAAGTTTATGCTAAGCTCCCTTCCTCTATTTTTTGCCCTTCTTTCTCCGTTATACGCCATCAGTTGGTGCTATGCAGCTTGGCGCGCAACGAATTATGTAAATCGAAAGGAGAGAAAACGGAGTTGCTATCACGCACAAGGGTATATTATGCATGTGCTGTGTTGTGTGTTTGCGACATGGCAGCGGTGTCGCATTTTTTTCCGCACTGATGAGCCTTGCAACCCGATAAACAGGAGAGAAACAATTACGGCCTGCGCTCATCGGCTCCGCGCGACAGAAACAAAGGGATGAATTATGCGAGTCGACGGGGAAAACAATAAATAACAATAATGCTGAAAAATGCATACGAGTTGCCTCTCTCGTCGATTTCTCATCGAGAACTTGTCTCGAGCAGCTTTCTTAAAATCCAACTGACTGAGAAGGATAGGAAAGAGAAGGATAGAAAGAGAAAGAGAAAAAGAGAGAGAGAGCATGCAGATGGAGTCGAAGCGGTAAAGTAGAAGACGTCGCGTCGCTACCGCGCCAACGAGCGACTCGCAGCATGGGGTTTAAGGAGATGAGTCTCGGCGATTATGGGACTGCCAGTAATACATAGCCACCCGCTTATCCTCTCGTGAGCTCCGCAGCAGCAGCCGCCACCACTGCTATTCATATACATGTATACACGTTCCCTCCGCGTGTGTATATACGCATGGGATCTTCGTCGACGTCGTCCTCGTCGTCGTCGTCGTCGTCGTCGTCGTCGTTGCTGTCGTCGTTGTCGTGAGAGGAAGAGAATATTGGCGCTCGAGAGGCTCGCTTACTTGCAGCGCCGCCGCCGCCGCTGGAGGGCTAGATTGATGAGCGCTAGTGCGCATTTCTATCGTAAATGCCAATGTACGCGGCTGATGCTCGCTTGCATTTATTCGGCTCTTGGAATTTATCCGTGAGTAGGATATATATATTGTGTTCCCAGCAATTTATACAAACTCCCTCCTACCGACTTCTTTCCGCTTATTTTACCCGCGCGCATTATTTAACGTCGAGATTAAGCCACTTCTTTTTGTCCCTCGTCTACGGATGCGTGCAGCTATTCGTATATATACAATACGGAAGCCAGTAGCGATGATCGCGCTGTCATTTCTTTTTCTCCCTCTCGAGCCGTTCCCGCGCTCTGTCGCCTGTCGGACGGATTCTTCTTCGTCCGCTATTGCTGCTGATTGAGTATATTGAAACTGGAGTCTCTATTATAATAATCACGAGCTGCTGATTAATTATTGCAATGAAAATATTAACGTCCAATTAGCCGCAAGTTTCGTTACAAACGTAAAATACTGAAAACATTATATACATATCTGTCGAACGCGAGATCAAAACGAAAGCAACAATTTCGAAATGAATTGATTTCAGTGAAATTAACGAGCGCGCATATATAGCAGAGCAAAAAAAAAAAAAAAAAAAAATGCGTCAGCAAATTGGAGAGCCGAGCCGAGATGAATAATAAAAACGTTGGGTCACCGTTGCGGCCGACAATGCATAAAGGGCCGTATCAGAGTGAAAGAAGAAAATTGAATAATTGAAAATAACGTAATTTTTGCGTTTATGCAAGAGCAGCGGCAGCAGAAGCACGTGCTTCATTGTGCGACCATCAATTATATTGGCTTGATTTTCATGTGAGCATGTTTCAAAAGAGCTCAATAAAGCTTAATTAAAGGAAAAATGCCAGGCTGCACTGTGTGAATGTGTGTGTGTGTGTGTGTATGGGCGCGGGTTTAATAATATCGAGACGCGGATCGAAAAACGATAGCGCACGCGAGCTCGTCGTTACGCGGAAAATAGATCCCCAAGGCCAACATCCGAAGCGAATCGGTCGATCGTTCACGCGGAATGTAATTAACGCTTCTCGGCTAGTTTTTGCAGCGATTCTGCCAGACTCGCGCCGTGACGGGAGAAAGAGTCGAGAGGCGACGAAGATTGGCTTTTTACTACGCGCAAAGCTGCAACAATGCTCGCAGCAGCGTGTTGCTCGTCTAGACCGCGTGAATTTATTAGTGCGGAAGGTGTGTGTCTTGACTCTCGTCCTCCTCATTGTCGTCCTTGTCCGCAGCTCGTTCTTTTTACTACACACACACACATCGGACGGATACAAACTCGGCGACCACGTCCGCCCGCCTACGAAGCAGCAGAAGCAGACACAGCAGCAGCTCTCTTCCCTCTAACGATTTCCTCGGCGCGTATACACTTATCGCGTGATTAATGACACAGGGTCGCAGCGACGACTTAATCCCCCCGGACGCACTCGGCTGCTCGTCATCGTTCACGATTTTTCTCGCCTCTTTGTTCGTCCGCTGCTTGTATATAGCACTCGACAGCCTGCAGCACGTTGCTCCTTGTTCCTCTCCATCTATTTGTCTTTTTCTCGCGGACCGCCTCTGCACTTGTCACTTGCTCGCCTGCTGGACACGCTCCCGCGTAACGAAAGAATGCCACTCGGGCTGTGAGCAAAGGCGACACCTTCATGAATCCTCTCGGGACGAGAGATGAGGCCGGAAATAATCCGTGAATATTGGATGGAAAACAAGCTCGTGTGCGAGGCAATCGATAATTAAAGCAGCAGCCCCGCCAATGAACGAGCTGAGCGCCTCTCTCTCTCTCTCTTGAGCCAATCTTGACACGAACTCTCCCCAAGACTTATGGGCTGTTAAAACGAAACCGCTATTCGAAACAAGCCGTAGAACGCGGCCGCTGCAGCACCGCCGACTGATTTAAGGCCGGGAGTATTGTCTTTGGTGAACATTTACGCGGAAATCCCTCGACGACTCGATTATATACCTCTCTCTCTCTCTCCCCCCCTCGTTCTATTCCTTGTATTGGTGTGGAGGCTGCGCGTCGGTAAATGAAGAGATATTTCGCGCGCGAACGTGAAATCTTGTTTTCCGCCGCTGGCTTATGCAGATAAGAACAGACTCTCCACGGGGCAGGAGGCTGTTTAGTCAAACGGGGCGGTCAATTTACATTTTGGTGACAGAGCTGAGAGGGAGAGGCCGTGGTCTTGTCAATCGGCGCGAGTTGAGCCTTTCGGAGGCGGTGCTGCTGTCAACTCACCAAACGAAAAAAAGGACGGAAAACTCTAGGAGAAAAGAAAAAAAAAGAAGGGAGTACATCGATTCAGACAAATTCCTCTCGCGGAGACAGGCTGCATCGACAGGCATATAAAGTTTTTGCGATGAGACATTCGAAATGGCCGATAAGAAAGGATATCTTTTTCGCGGTCTAAAAAAAAGTCCGCGACGACTGCAGCGGCAACAGTGAGTATATATATATATATATATAGGTATATACACGTATACAGCATCAGGAGTTGCGAGAGCGTCCGTATCTTCGAAATAAATAGCTTTCGGTTTCTTCTGCTGCTGCTGGTACTGCTGCTACAGCATCGCATCGCCGAGAGACCTTTTTTCCGCCATACCTTAAAACGCAATAAATAACAGCGAGAAATCGATAAGAAGAGGAACGGATCGATTCTTCCTGAGAATAGAAGCGCGCAATGAGGAAAGACCTTGCCGAGTCCGCGGCGAAAGGCACTGAAGTCGGAGAGTCGATACTCTCTCAACCGCTCCCATCTATCTTTCCCTCTCTCCACCTTCCTCTTTCTCCTCTGCACTGTTCCTTGCTTCTGCTGCTGCTGCTGCTGCTGCTGCTGCTTCGTTCGTTCACCGGCGATTACACGTTTATAGCGCGGGAGCAGCTTCACGAAATTGTCCGGTAATCTGGGGCATTTTGAAATTACCAACACACAGCAGAGCAGCCTCGAGAAAAAAGATGCACGTCTATATAGCCGCTCTCTTCGACGAGAGAGTGAGAGAGAGAGAGAGAAGCTTTGTCTAGCGAAACAAAGGAGATTACGCACGGAATCGGCCCGCGAGGCGATCGGCAGCACCGCCGCCTCCTTCGATGCGCCTATTCTCTCTCGCTCTTTCGATCTTGGCGCGAAAAAGGAAGAACGAGAGAGTCAGTGAACGTGCTGCAGCGCTCGATGAGAAAGACCGCAAAATATCGCTCGAGCTCTTTTTTTCCTCTCATCGCGTGTATTACATAAAAACAGCCGAGTAATCTATCGGCATTTTCGATCGCTCTCGGATTTCACCTCTGTACACGTATACAGCGCGACACAGGACGAGTTTCAGTCAATATCCGGAAAGCAGCGAATGCAGAATCCACGAGGGAGTATATAACGTATGTAAGGGATTCCCAGAGGCCGTGGCGGATGAGTAAGAAAGAAAACGCGAGCCTATATTGCTGCCGGCAGTGCGCTCTATATATATCTATACACAGAGATGAGCCTTGGTGTGCTTTCGCCTAACGTGTGTGGCTAATGCTCGTTATCTCGACGTGTCGACTATCTAATGGCTCGGCGTAATGGCCGGCCAACGATATATTGTCCATTTCTCGAAATGCGCGCTAACGCGCGCGAGAGCTGCGCCCGCCTTCGATTCCTCTCTATGTGTGTGTGTATGTGTATTATACACCGACAATTATTTCGCCTATTCAAAAGCCTCGAATTCCAATTTCGCCCCGCTGCAGCAGCATCGGGAGAACTGTATCGAACTATGTCGCGAGTCTCTGCAGCAGCAGCAAGATGAAATACTACAATATAATACCTCGGTCTCTCGCCGGGCAATAAAAGACTGGAGACGTCTCTGTGCATGTATACACTGCAGGTATGGGAATTTGATTGTGGCGCAGTAGTTTGGGAAAATCGATATTTAATAAGCATATATACGAGATGCTGTATATGCAAGCGGCAATATCGCAGGGAAGAGGTATCTATATAGGTACTTGCTCGAGTGAAAAAATGTCATGCGATCTTGATTCGAGAATCTGACCAGAATCTGATGATGGTCTTTGGCATCAGTCGAGAGAGTGAGGGGGGAATAATTTTGAAGCTCAGCAGCAGCAGCAGCAGCCCCTCTCAGTGCAGAGCGAGTCGTCGAATTGGATTTTTATCGAAGCTCGCGTGTCAGAGCTCAGTTAGAGGAGAGGTCGAAGCTTAAAGGCACTCGAGCTATCGCGGTGACTTGTCGCTTGATCGAATTTTCAGTCTCGGAACTGATCGGTTTTCAGTCCGCCCACGTACAGCCGCTTCTCCGCCAGCAACTCTCTCGGAATCGTTTTCGCCGGCATTTTCTGCGAGAGTTTCCTTCGTAATGAGGAGCCTCGCGTAATCCCCTTCCCACAGCTTCTTTGTTCGATAAAAGAAATTCGAAAATGTGCGTCCGCGCGCGACCCGCAAAGAGGCTTAAATAAATCGCCCCCCCCCTTCCCCCTCCCATTGTTTTGTAAACCTTATTTAATTTCCGAGAACTTTGCTTGCCTCCGGGTAGAAAAGCTTCTTAGCGATAAACAGCATAGCGCAGAGTCAGCAGCAGCCGATTCCGAGTGGCGATATAAATTTAAATTTCCCAAGCATTAATCGTCGCCTCAAGTATATACAAGCTTAGAGACGTAGGCTGTGCTGCACAGCAGCTGCAGTGAGTAAATTCTCGCGGTCTTGTAATAAGGTAAATCTCGCAGGCGCAAGTAACGGCGATATATCCCTTAGAAGCGTCAGGCATAAACGTCAGTCGAGCCGTCGAAAATTTAAGCTTAATGGTAAAATAGTGCAGATCCCACGTTTCGATTAATAAGCGCACGCACACGTCTTGCATATGCGCCGGCTATGCATCTTGGCCGCGATCGGATAAGCGAGGAGAGACGGTAGTCGCAGAAGCTGCGGCGCTATATTTCGCGCATTCCGCGAGAGATCGCGGACAGTCCAGGGAGCAGTATCCGTAACGGATGATCCCTCTTTACGAGATCTAGATGCTGTTGCAGTCTAGTGCTCCCAGCAGTATGCTCGCGCCGGCGACGATTCGCGGATGAGATAAGCGCACATACGTGACTAGCTGTGTGTGTGTGTTTGTGTGTGTGTGTATGTGTATGTAAATGCACAGGTGTACGTACGTGCGAGAAAGACTGATGGGCGGGTAGTAGTTTAATCTTGAAAAATCAAGTAATAAAGTTCGGAGGACGCTCATAGAAAGGAAGGCCTATTCTCTCTATTTTCCGCGGCGGCCGTTCTATTCGAGAGCTCTGAGCTCGCCTTGTATGAGCCATAGCCGTGGGAATCCGTGGCCCCGCTGCGCTCTTTCATCCTTTTGCGGCAGCGTGGGCTATTCCTTTAAAAGCCTGGACTGCTGCTGCTGCTGCTGCTGCTGCTGCAGGATCGATTTCGGTCTATGCGCGCTTTTGTTAACGAAGCCCGAGATTCGTGGCCCGAATGCCCGACCACAGCCGGATTTTTTCACTTGCGATTTGGAGCGCCTGCTGCTGCTGCTGCTGCTGCTGCTGCTGCTGCTGCAGTCCGAGGCGCCGCCTATCTCTGACTCTATATACCCCTACCATCGCGCGCACTGCACCTCTCTATAGACGGATTGTATACATATACAACACACGAGAGCTGCGCAGCAGTACTACTCTCTGTTTCCAACCTGATTCAGCCGCCTAATTGTGTTTGATATTCCTGATTCAATTGTAGGTCATTAGACGATGCAACAATCAAACTTGCGCATACGTGTATAGCGCTAACGATCTGTATTATGCATTTCTCGCGCCAGCTGTTCACACGTGTGATTGCCAATTAGGAATAGAAGAAGTGTCGCTCTGCCATCAGCCTCATTAGCCGTTGATGCGAATAATGTAGTAATACTCGATGTTTATTTGACTGTATATGTAATATTAGATTTTTATATCTTCTCGACAACTAGATTTTTCTCTCTCCTATCTCGCTTCTGCCATCGCCAAAAGCGACAGTTGTTGAATTGAAATCAGACTTTCGATTCGTCGTTTGTTCCTTTTTCCTTTTTTTCGACCGGGCGACACACTCTGTCGCTTATATCTACGCGCTGTAAAAAAACTCGGCAGCAGTAAAATGAGAAAATCGATTTTCGTTTATTTACACATTTCCAGAGGTGCAGCTCTGTATACAGAGACAAAGCGTGATAATTCTGTAAATCGAGTTACAGTAGCACAAAGTTATTAAAACTTTAGCAACAGCCGTCATTGAATTCCGTTAACATTGCGTCGGTCCGTATAGCCTTCAAACTAATAATTAAAGTCTATATTGGAATCGTTTATCGGCGCCATTTGTGTTCGAAGCCAACAAACGCTCGGCGAATTATCGACCAAGAGATGGTTGGAATTATTCGCAAGCAAAAGTTTGAGAAGAAAAAGACGCTTGAAAATCCACAAAATCTGATTGATTCAAGCTTAGCATTAATTGAATTTCACATTTTTGACTCTCGACGAAAGCGACATTGCCTTCGAGAGTGACAAAAGCAAATTCCGACAATGACTAACACGTGTTTTTCTCTGTTCTAGGTAAGTTGTGTATGCCGCTGAAAAGTGGGTTAGACTCGGAGAGACGTGTTATACAGCAAATGCAGAAAGCCAGCTGCTCTACCAGTGCGCGGCACACACGGCGTGCGCGACTCACAGAAGAAACGGAAAGGAAAGCGATGGAGACGTGTACGTATGCATGTGTTCTAGGCCGCGCGTTATATGCGACATAAACTCATAACGTCGGACCAAATGTCGGCTTTGCAAGGTAAAGCTCTACGCTGACACTTGTTATACGTAAATACGACACTGCTATTTTCCCGGCCTCGAGGGAGTCTCGCGCAGCCTCCGCCGTTATCACCTCTCTGATGTTCTTTCCTCCTTTTTGAAGCCAGGGCTTACACAAGTGCCAGATCTTTTTCCTCCTCTACTCCCTCCGCGCGCATCAGCGTGCACGAAATGAAGAAGCGCGCGAAGGAAAGCCCGCTGCGAATGACTCATAAATTTCGCGCTAATACATCGTAATATTTCGCCTCGGCTCGTGTATCATTCTTGGCAGCGCGCGTCTTTGAGCCCCTCTTTCACGACGGTGTATCGGCTTTCAGAATCTCCGGAGCGCCGAGACCTGTAATAAAATATGTCTTCCTGAGCTCTTTTAATTACCCGTCATCGTCGATTCAATGCTTCGTTGTATGCACTATCGATATGAATTCGCGCGTCCAAGTGACATATGTATACGCGTACAACACGAGAGAGCCATTTTTAGCAGCAGCAAGCGTAATTAGCGCGGGCAAATACAAATGACAGAGCACACGGTAGAACGGGCCGCGCGCATTACGGTTAAACGTCGAGCATTTTTCAGGATCGAGCCGAGCGTGGAGCGACGTTTGTCACGCGCTATAGAGCCAACTCGTGCGCATCCATGCAATAACACTGTCGCTACATCAGGCTATTTACAAAGTGAGCGGGCATCACGCAACTGCGGCGTTTTTCCGTGTCGCTTGACGGCTACCGTTCGCTCAAAGCTCTCGTGATATGCTGCTCGCTGCACGCGGCCGATTACCATCTTAGTAGTTCCCTCTCTCTCCCTCTCTTTTGCGCGGTTTAAAAGTAAAGCGCGATTTATAAGGACATTAATTACGAACGTAAATTTAGCCGGCACCGCGCTGCGCACACACATACGCGCGCGCACTTGTTCGTGTACTAATTACGGTACTTGAACAGCGCGCGCTCACGAGAGAGAGAGAGAGAGAGAGCAAACACAGCCAAAGAGAAAGATAGATAGAGGCTTTTCTTGCTCGCGTATTTGACTGTGTCTTCGCTGTGCAGGCGGGTTTATATATAGTATGCGTGCCTAATAGACAGGGGCTTTCTTCGTCCTGCCACACAGCCAGCCAGAGACTACTCGGCAAAAAGTTCTGGCTCAATTAAAGTCTTGCTCGCCAACGCCCCCGTACGTGATAAGTGCTCTTGGCCGGGATCCCCAATTTCACGCCAACGTTTTCATCGAGAGCGCCCCGCTTGTCGCACACACATACACACACACAGTTTTATCCTTGTGCAGGAAAAATGATCGCGAAGCTGTCGGTTAAGTTGATTGAAAAAGGGCATTACGTAATCCCGCAAAGTGTATAAGGCTAAAGGCGGAGCAAAGAGAGTATGAACTAGTGGAGCGTGGAACAGCGGCCTGATCGAAGCCCAACTGAATTTCTAGCCGGGCGCGGGTTCGTCGGATTAAGCCGCAAATTGGCGGGTTCGCTTTCATCCCTCTAATTCAGCTGCAAAGGAGATTGTAGCTTCTGCAACAAGCCTTATCCAGCGAGCGTTAATCCCTTGACTCTATCCACTTAGCATATCGAAAGTATTTGCGCTAATTATTCAGCGATTATTCGGTTCAGAGAGCCAAGGTCGCTTTTCTTCCGAACCGAGAGAGAGGGAGAGCGAGTGAGAGAGATATCGGAGTACTATAAATTCCGGAAAATTTATCATCGACTCTCTCGGCGCTCTGCTGGCGTTCCGCGAAACACACGATATTATTTATAGCTTTTCGCTTAATGAGTAAGGCCATTCGTTTCTTTCCTAGCTCTCTCACGCTCTTTCTTCCTCTCGCACGCGCGCACCTCGCAGACACACACACACACACATACACACGTGCTTGCTGAGAGAGCCACTGGCTTGTGTGTGTGCGCGCGCGCGCGCGAGTAGGTAACGAGATAAATCTCACTTTCGGATCTCTCCCGCGGGAATGTATCCCTGCGCAGCTCTCTCTCTCTCTCTCTAGCTTCTGCTACCTCGAGTTGTGTTGCAGCAGGTAAACGTCGGATCTTTAGATACGTGTAAAGCACATGCAGTCCCTTTATACCGGAGAGAGGGAGAGAGAGATAGAAGCAAAAGCCACACGCTCGTGTCGGACGAGCGGCCAATGAGCAGCTTACTCGAAATTAACGCTCTTCACGCATTTATCTGATCGGCCCGGGATTATGACTCTCCACCGTAGCTTCTGTTGAGCCTGCCATTGTTGTTTGCTTGCTCCGCATTGGTGATCCCTGCGCGCAGAAAATCACGCACGATGCGTTTCTTTTTTGAAAAAAAAATCCAGGAGCGAGAGAGAGGCACCGAATCAGCCGCGATGTTTACGGTTATTGGCTGCTCTTATCAAAAGAGCAACAAAGGAATTGAAGTGGGTCGAAAATTGGCTGACGGTATTCAGAGAGTAGTATAGCCCATTACGCGAATAACGGCAATTTCTCGCTAGCGGGCTGCACACAGCACAGCACAGGGTCGTTTTTATAACTCTATAGACCCTTTTTTCATGACTCATAGAAAAGACACTTCTTCTTTTTTTTCACCGCCATCCACCACCACCACCAACGCCGCCGGCTTCATCCTGAGAATTTTTTTATGACGCGTGCTGCTGGCTAGCAGCTGAGCGTGTTAGCCAGTGATGCAATCCCCGGAGCAGTGCGCAGGCGGAGGAAAATAAAAGTTAGCGTGCCGAGGCCGAACATTTCGCGCGAATTAACCGAACCGCAGACGCTGGGGCGAAAATCGAGACTTTACGCGGCCGTAAAAGTTACAAGAGGCAAGAAACGCGAGCTAGTGCTGCTGCTGCTGTTGCAGCCGCTCTTTTCGAGTGGTTATAGAGAGAGAGTGAGCCAACACGAGGAAGAGAAGAGGAAGGAAGAACGAGAGTCCGCGCGAGTATAGAGCGAAGGCCCGGGTCAAGCGAAGCCTCGACTAGAGCGAGAGAGCAGGCAAGTAAGCAAGCAGCGCGCAGCACCGGCAAAATAGTTTACCAACTCGTTGAACGAGCGACTGGCCGATACTGCCCGTTTCTGGTGTATACCCCCTCCTCCCGCACACCCTTCGTCCGAACCACAATCTCCTCTTCCTCCTTCCGCTATATGTATAGAACCACTACCACCGCCGCTGCTGCTGCTGCTGTTGCTTGGCTTTTTTTACAATTTCAGCGTCGACATCTTGCTGGACGCAGGCGCAAAATATACGTTTACACGGGCCGCGAGGGGGGCAACTGTTTTTCCCTCTCTTGTTCGCGGTGCGGCTGAGGCGGCGCGCAAAAAAAACGGAGACACGAGAAAATGCTGCGGCGCGGCTCTCTCCCCTCCGCTCGTCTCTTCAATCATTGAATACCGTTGAGAAATTCCTCGAGTGCGTTAACGTCGATCGACTTTTCTGCACGGCTTGGCTTGGACTGCTGGCTCTGAAATTTAATATGCGCAGCTCGCTGCTGTGTTACCGCACTCTACTGCTACAGGACAAAGCTTGCGCGCCAAAGGGACGCCGGATTTTCCGGATATCCGTTGAGACTCGGCTTCTGCCGGTGATGCACTGAATTTGCAAAATTGATTGCGCCCGCGTTCTTCGCGCGAGGAAAACCATATACTCTTTGGCTCTCTCGGATACGGAGGCGAGATTTAATTTGGAAATCCGATCCGCCATTTGTGCATCAGGCCAACGATCGACGCGTTGCTTTTGTACTATATAGGTATATCTCTCTCACTGTACGGGGCGAGAGAGAGAGAGAGAGAGCGCGTGATGTTAAGGTGGCCCGTAAGTGCAAGTGCAACTCTCGGAGCCGGGAAGCCGCGGTAAGCGAGTTTACGTCTGACAGTTGTAGTTATACGCCGAGCTGCACTTACGGTACGAAGGCCCTCTCCTAGCGCGAGAGAGCCGTATATTTGTGAGTGGTTCGCCTCGTTTGTTTTGCAGTCGCGCGACGCCGCCCGTAAGCTCCTTCATGACGATGGGCATTACACCTCCTCGGCGCCTGCAGCGATCGGACTTTCGGTATGCAAACGCCTCTATATAGGACGGATGCGGTTTATGAAGCTTTTATGTGGCCGCAGAGTACGGGGAATCGGAAATTGCAGGCGAGTATTACTGCTTCATCGAGAGAAAGCTTCGCTTCGAATTAACATATTATCCGTGCCTGCATAATAACGCAGCTAATACTTCAGAGAGCGGCCTTTATATTATTAATCTCTTTCTCTGATACTAGCTCCGATGCAGTATAATGTAGAGAGGTAAATTGAAAAATGGCTTTTCCAAAGTCGCATAAAAGAAGACACGGCGTGAAAGGAAGATAGGAGGCCGAGCTTTTCCAGCTAGTTTTCCGCAGACCGTTAATTTTCTCCGCGAAGACTATTTTAGACGGACTTCTGTCTCCCCTTTCAAGAGGGAGGAAGAGAGAGAGGTGCCGGCGATAAATTGCATGCGCGCAGGCGAAGAAAGGAGACGAAGAAGAGAGAGAGAGAGAGAGAGAGAGAGCTTGCAGAAATGACGAGTAGCGGCGGCTAGAGCTTCGCGAGATGAAGGGTCGATCTCTTTATCGGTCGGCAGCTCTCATTGTCGAGAGATAGCGAGAGCTTTCATATATAGTTTTTCCATTCCGCCTGCAGTCTTTATATACGCCGGCGGCGGCGGGCGTCGCGCGTTATTAATAGCCCGACGTCGTCTCTCGTTACGTTTGACGATCGACCTTGCGCTCTCCCGCGATCCTTATTTTTTCCCAGCCGTCTTCCTGCTTCGCTTCCTCGTTGCTTTATTTCGCCGAGCGGAGAGCGTGCAGTCGCGGCTCGGCTCTCTATCCCACGCGTGCGGAAAGGAGAAGAGTCATAACAGTGGTCGCTTTATTAGGTATGCATCGCGAGCCTGGTCTGCTGCAGCAGCAGCAGCAGCAACCGAGGGACAAGACAAAGTACACGACGAGCGGAGAGAGAAGAGGAGAGAAGAAAGAGAAAGGAGAGAAAAGAGCTTCTCTCTCTCTCTCGTGATCTGCGCGGTGTTATTAATGTGCAGAACTAGAAGGCGAGCCCGATCGCATCGCTTCGTGATAAATCTCTTCTCCGCGGCTTCTCTTTTTCTATATACTCTGCGCCTTCTTTTCCTTCTAGCTCCTCTCTTCGAGTCGAGCATATAATATATATGTATGTATATATAGTGGCTGACCCCGCGGGCGAACTCCTCGACGTTTCGTTTCGCGTGTTATGTTACGCTTTTCCCGCAAGCGCGTCTTACCATGTCGACTATTCAACTTTTCTCTGCTTGCTCAACCTCTTCCTTTTTCTCCTCTTCTCCGCGTGCAGCAGCTATAGCTACTCCTACTTTTTGCCACAAGTCTACTGCTACGAAAATTCAATTGAAAGCCGTAGAAATTGAATGCCATTATTCAGTCTGTCAGTTCGGCTTATTTCACTCGAGGTTACATATCTGCTCACTTGATTAAGGTGTATACACGACTGCTCTCTGTCGCTACTCTGCGATGCATATCATCAACACGATGTCGTCGTCGCGCCCTCTCGTAATAACCGCGAGATGAATTATTCAGATTTTAAAGGGCATCCAACAGCTGAGTGCTAAATAAAAAGCGCTCTGTCAGATCGGATGAAGGCCGCAGCACATAGCCCCAGCTGGCGCTTAGGCGAGCTTGAAAAGCGACTCGCTTCGAATTAACATCGCGTCCTATCGTCGGGACAGATCTTGTAAAGGGCGAGAGTGCTGCAGCCGCCGCCTCTTTCGCGATTCATCTACGAGTTTGATAAGGACCAGCTGTAGCCGTCAGCTTTCCAGCGCGGCAGAGATAACGACTTAATAGAATATTGCGCGAGCTGTGTGTATATGTCCTTGTTTGCAGCAGCAGCTGAGCGGTGATTCAGAGAAAATTTTTTCGCGCATCGGAGCATTGTACGCCTCCGCGAGCTATACTAGATACACGAGTAGTGTCAAGCGATGAATTTTCACTGACGGCTCGGGCAAAACGTGTATGTGTATACGTGCGTTCGCGACTATACGTACGCGAACACGCCAAGAGAAAGAGACAGGGAGGCTTACAAGCGCGCGGCTGATGCTCGAACGGAAATGCAAGACGTTGGTCTTGATTAGACGTCGTGTTATGCAGCGGTAAGAAAAGCCCGAGAGAGAAAGAGAGAGAGAGAAACAACGACTTACGGGCCCTTTTACTCCTATAGCTCTTGCGGCGAGCGCGCGCGGGCTTTGTTTTCTCTGGCTGTGTTGCACGCCCGATAAGGCAGTTTCGTGTAGTGCAGCGAGGCCTCTCTTCTTCGATTCTTGCATCTTCGCGCATCGCTAATAAGGTAGTCGCGTTATCGTCTCTTCTCATCCCCGGCCCCTCTCCCTCTTCCTCCTCCTCCTCTTCTTGTACTCTTTCTCTCGGGACTGCTTCCTCTATATACATGTACACGAGAGAGCCTCTCGTCCTTGCGCGCACTCGTTGGCAACTGACGTTTTTAGATGTGGTCCCCTGCCGCCGCGCCGTCTCCGCTCATTTCTCAATGTTCCGAGACTTGCGCGTTTGTATATAGGTACCGATATACGTCCGAGAGAATAATCCGAGAAAGAATAAACGAGCCGGGAAGAAAGGTTCCGCTACCGCGCGGTATGTAATAATTATTTAACGAAATTTTAAGTTTACCAGCCGCTCGGCTCTGTTATTTCGTACCACGTGGGTGGCTTCTTCCCAGCTCAATCATTTCCAAGGCCTCCCTCGCTGCTGCTGCTGCTGCTGTCGATCATCCGACTGCTCCGAACAGAGAGAGAGAGAGGGATGGACGACTGCAGAGGGACTACGGCGAAATTGAAAAATATTGTCTGCCCCGCACCGATGCATTAATTTTCTTAATGGTCTTGCTTGCTGCAGTGTGGCCGAGAGCCAGCAGCAGCAGATGCGGCTGCTCAGTGTTTTTATCCGCCGATGGAAAAATAGAAACGCGCTTTGGCAAAAGTTCTCATGTACGTATAAACACACGTGCTCTATTTTTCGCACATCATAATCAGAAAAACAGGCTTATCGCATTGGCATTAGAGAGAAAAGCATCAGAGTTATATCGCCACCGCAGGAAATGACGCTTTTTAAAGGCCTGTTGTATATACTCGGCTGCTGCAGGCACTATACAATGCGGAAATCTATATACGGAATTCGATCCTATATACGAAAATCTAAACTCGCAGTTTATTCCCGCCGACTCCTTCTTTCTTCCCCCTGTATATATATAGGTGCTCTTGACGCACTCTCACTCTTCTCCCGAGCGCTCTAAAGCCGGATTATACTGTTATACCGCGCCATTCCTCCAGCCTTTCGCACTTTGCATCGCGCGTGTGTTTATGGACTCTTAATGCCCCGACACAGTATAGGTATATTCTGCTTTGTATACACAGAGCTTCGCACAATAAGCCACACGAGTGCAACGTGTAGGTAATCGCTATCAAAGGGGCACACACACACACACACACACACATACACTGCGCATCAGTGGTGTGTTGGCTTTTATTGCATCCTTCTGCTGGGGCATTTTTTTCTTTCCTTTTTTTTCCTTTGCCCCGCGGCCGCCATTTCTCATTTGCAACATCTGACCGCGATGGCTCAGTCAGATGCTGCTCGCCTTTCTTGCATAAGCTACTAATTGCTCTACAAACCAGTCGTTACCCTGCAGTCGTCGTGTCTTGCCGGGGATTATCTGAATGGACGTGGAGAACCGTTAAATTAGCAACAGGCGTCGCAGGCCTTAATGAGATCAGTAACGTGCGTTTTACAAAGGTATTAGAGCGGAAATTTACTTTTATTTGCGCTTATATCCGAGAGCTTTCGCGATAATTACGCGTAGCACTACTGCTTTCTTTAGTTTGCGCGTCGTTTGCCCAACTTTCTCTTATTCCTTTTCCTGAATATTGTCCAAAAGAATGTTATCAGAGTCTTGAAATTGCATCGGCAGATTTAATCGCGAGAGTTACACACACACACACAGACGGACTGTGCACAGAATCTCAAGTCGTATATGTATATAGAGATGCTTGCGCTCACGGTTCGGTCTTACTCTTCCATCGGCCTTCAAATTACCGTTAAGCCCTTGATCGCAATTTAACCCTCCGGCGAGTAATACCGGATCGCAACGTCTGGGCGATTACCTAACCGCGCGCGTGCGCGCGCAACTCGCCTTCTATATAGCCAACGAACGAACGAACGTATGTATACCTATATACACAGCCCTTCTCGGCTCGTCTCTTATACATACGCGTCTCTCCGGGCCTTTTTTCTTTTTCTGTAGTTAACTCGCTGCTGCTGCTGCTGCCACTTCTTTATCGTTGTATATACTTGAAAGGGTATCGCGAGCTTTTATCAACCAGCCGTTCGGCGATGCAGAATAAATGCAAAAAAGCGAGTATACATGCAGAGACGACTCGGACGTCCGACAAATGTTTTAAATCATTATATCGCGCGCAGGTTTTGCTTTCTGTCTTGATTCCTGCGTAATGCGTTTTAAATTATTTATGTCTCGCTCGGTCCCGTGTACTAGTTAAAGAGCCATTCGTTTTCTTCACCGATGCAGAGTAAAAAGCCCTCTGATGATGCAGACTCGTAATGTGCGATATTTTTACCTGCGTAATTGACAGCTGTTCGGAGAGGTGAAAAAGTGTATATCCAGCATATTATGACGCGATAAGCTTTATACTTTGTATACGTATATATATATAAGCCGGCTGCTGCTGCTAGGTTCCGCCGGTAATATATATATATAGAGGATGAGAGAAAGAGCGGGGGTGCCGGCGGAGGCTTGCGTACAGCTCACCAGTTATGGGATTAAACAACTTTCCTGCATGATTGATTGCTTTGTGCACACTAGAGCGTTAAAACCTTTTCGCATAGCCCGAGAACCGAGCGCGCGCTCGCGCCCACACAGACACGCCAGAGTACAGTACGGAGAGCCTTCGAGCAGCACCTCGAGCCAGCTATATAGCTCGGCCCGCTTCTTCCTTCTTCCGCCTTTACCTTTGCATTTACCTTTGGCTCTACTCTATACAGCGGCGTGGTCTTAGCTGCTCTCTGCACACACCCTAAGCAAAAGAAAGGGAAGAAAAGGGAAGAAAAAGAAAGAAAATGAAAAAAAAACAGCCCTTATATAATATACTCTCTGTTTGTTCACTCGCCGGATTAATAGCGCTATAATTAAAATCGCTCTCGGCGGCACTGGAATTTCGCGATATTGATCGATATTATTTTTGCCCCGCGGGCGAATGCACGTGCTATGCGATTTAATTTCAGAATTAAAATTAAACTCCGAGTCGTGCGTATATATACTCGTGTAAAGCTTAATGAATAGCAGCAACTTGTTAGCTGTACACAGAGTCGATAAAGCGAATCGTGTAAATTCCCTATCGCCATTCAAGTGCGCGCACGCGCGAATACCTTATATATACTGTAATATAATATATATATATTGCATACTGTGTATAGGCTAGTCGTCGTTATTTTCATTTGCAGCGAGAACTCGCTAATGTAATGACTCTATTTGCACGCTCGAGGGGCTCGCGAGGAGATAAGAAAGCGCTGCTCATTTTTCTGATCATCCCTCGCGTTTATATGTACATATACGTATAGCACACAAACACAGAGACACGTGCACGTATAGTATATATAGATAGAGAGAAAGAGAGAGAGAGAGCCGCGAGCCATCACGGGCAAACGGTACATCCTCTGGCTGAAGAGTCTAAAACTCGCAGTCCGCGGCGGCCGATATAATTACTCGGTACACGCCAACGGGAGATTCCGCTTTGCGTTAAGACCGGATGATCAGGCGGCACGAGAGCAAGGGAGAGGCACTGCATATGTACAGTGGTGGTGGTTGAAGTAGAGATCTCCCGCCGCTGCCGGAAGAGTCCGTTTCGATATATACACGTATATAGGCTTAGAGAAGCACACAGCAGTTCCAAAGAAGCTGGGAGGAGGCCGGGTAAAATGGAGGAGGGAATAGATCCGATCGTGCGAATTCCTACGTCCGGTCACGCAGCCACTGGAACGCTATAGAGAGCGAGAGAAAGAGAAAAAAAGCTTGCGGCAGAAACAAGGATTCGCACTAGTCCGATCTAACGGATAACGGTCGGCCCTTGACCGAATCAATCAATCTCTTTCCTCATTCGGTTAGCGGAGATAAGTGCGCGCATCTGCCCCCGCGCGTTGATTAAAATCGACGGTAGCAACGCGGCTCGCCGATATTTCCTGGAAAATGCTATCTAACAAGTCGTTCATTTCCTCTATATATATATATGTATAATAAATATTCAAGAACTCGTCGTCGCCCGCGGCGATCAAGCCGAGAGACACAGTGTGCAGTGCAGCCTCGCCGCCGTACATTCTTCATTCGCGTTATGAAGATCACGCGGGCGATACTCGACGACGGGGAAATTACGCGGCGTAATTTGTAACACGAGCGCGCTGCTGCCTATAGCATACTTTCCCTCTCCTGTACATAGTCTGCAACATACATGCATGTACGACGCGATGTACGGAATGAGTGAGTCTGCAGAGAGTTGTGCAGTACTGCTCTCGCTCTGTTGTAGTTGTAGTAGTAGTAGTTGTTGTTGTTGTTGCTGTTGTGTTGGCTCGTGTGTACAGCATCAGTGAAGCTCGACTGTCGAACTGACGCGATTCCCTCTCTCGCGCGCGTATATACATATAGCTGTGTGTATGTGTGTGTGTGTGTAACAAAGCGCCGGAGCTTCGCCCGTAAATCATACCCCCCTCGCGCACTCACTCGCGCAGCTCGTTCACTCGCCAGATAAAACTTCGGTCCTCGAGGTCTCTGTTATATTGCGCGAATCCCTGCTCTCTCTCTCTCTCTCGATAGCGCTCGATAACTGTTTCTCGCCCCCGCGCGCGCGATATATATATATAAATAACGACGATGTTTCTATTTATAGGATGAATTATCGGCCGTTTTGCTTTTTGCCGGCCTTCAATTATACACACGCGACTGGCAGCAGCAGCAGCAGCAGCAACAGCAGCAAAACGAATCGCGCTTGATTTACGAAGGCCTTAAAGGTCGAAATAACCACCTGTTGTTAAAGCCCCCTCTTCAGCTCCGCACGGCCAACCTGTTAAGTGCAGGCGTATTTTGTCATGCTCTCTCTGCTGTCTTTCTCTCTAACACCCGACCCTCATACCGACTGCAACATTCATTCTTTTTTCTAATTTCCGAGATTTACCGCCGGCTACGAATATTTCATTCGTCTCCCTCGTCACACCCTCGAGAATTTTCATTTGTCCCGTTGTAGGGTGATACCGACTGGCTACTGTGTACACCTCTTTCAGTGTCACGAAAAGCAGGCCGAGAAAGTCTATAATAAATCGTCGAAAAAGCTGCGAGAGTCGGACGATTTATGAGGACAGTAGCACGTCGATCGTATTAAAATAATCTCGCGGCGCTCGTGCGGACCGTCGCGTTTAATAAAGCCACGTGCAAGCCGGCCAGTGTAGGGGAAAGAAAAAAAAAAGAAGAATAAGCAGAAGAGCAGCAAGCGAAGAGGAAAAACTTTGTCTTGGCAATCGAAAAGAATTTCACTCGGTTTTCCGCGATTTCCTGCCGCCGCCGCTGGCGAGAGAGAAGCTTTTTGCCCCGTTTAGCCGCGCGTGAGATTCCCAAGAATCCATTGGAGCGCGCGACTGTAGGGATTTTTGGCGCCCCGGGCCAAAATTCCCGAGTAACTTTGTCAAGCGCGCCTTGCCTCGTGCCTCGGTATCACCCCAGTTGGCAGCCATTCAAAAGGTGGCCTGTATATGCGCGAGGCGTCGCCTAGTCGTCCGGCAGCCGCCGCGCCGCGCCTCTGTACTCTCCGAACCTTAGTCTCGCTCTCGCGAACAATGAATTTTGCAGTTATAATTGGAAGTGCCATTGTTACAGAGAAGAGAGGGCCACTCGCTAATGGTATATACACTGAGTGCGGAGGAGCTACTTTTGTCGCAGTGCAAGATATCCCCGATGAAATAATAATCCGCTTTCATCGCGTTAATATGCTTCTTCCTACTGGAAATTGGAACGCAAAATCCTCTGCACTCGAATCGTTCGCAAAACTCATCTGATTCTGCAGCACAAACGCTTTACTTTGTCAGTACAAATGCTTATAATTTTCGCGGAATTCGATTCAACAGCTTCGCATTATATACACTTCTCCGAAATACGTAAATATTCAACTCCTGCAGCTGCATAAATTGTGAAAATCTTTTCCGGCTTCAAACGAAAAATTCTCTCCCTTCATATAGTATACACACATACGTGTATGTACCTATATAGAATATAAATTCGCGGGACTGCAAAGATAGGAAATGAAAATACTGGCTTTTGCGTGCGCTTGATTATGTAGCGGGCTTGTAACACGTGCCCGGGGTCTCGACCCGATTTTCCACTCTCGCAAGAGAGACAGGCTAGTCGAGCAGCAGAGAAGGATGGACGAGAGCTGGCTTTAATCTGACAAATTTATCTTCCTCCGCTGCGAAATGTCCGAATGAACCGTGTCCGTCCCGCGCGCTCGCGGCTCGAGCGTGCTGTAGTGTGAATTTTCGAGCAGCGAGCGTCGTTTCGAGAGCGTCGCATTATTCGTTACCGAGCCCGGCTAAAGCCGCGGCTGCTGCTGCTGCTGCACCCTCCCTCTCTCACTCCCTACTGCTGCAACGCATACGTCATATGCAGCGCTATCTCGAAATTTCGTGTTCGTCCTTCCGCAAGAGAGGGAGAGGAAGAGAAAAAAGTCACAGTCAATGCGGGGGTAAAGTTTTTATTCTGCTCGGTAACCGGTGTATCAACATCGCTGACTAGCTCATTTCTGGCATTTGTACCATTGTTTTCCCTGAATTGCAATCCCGTGAAATAGATCATATTAATTAAAGGCCTTTTGGTAGCTACCGGCACATTATTATTTCGCCCGCAGAGCGCTGCGCGTAAATTGTAATCCAAATTAACTGTAATGCGTGCTATTTAATTCGCGCCGGACGAGTCGATGGAGTTAATTAGCGTATATCTATTTCAGCTTGAATTTATTAACCGCTCATCCTATTCATCGTTCAAAATATATAATATTTGAAAGGAATTACACGATATTCTGCAGTGACATGCAAATACATTGCATAACAGCGTATTAATATAATTCTTCTCTTTGATGACCGAGCGCCGCGCACAGGAGCAAATGCGCGTCCGAATTTCGCTGAACCAACGTGAAAAGCTCAAAACTAATATGGTTCAATCATTTACATTGAAGCATCACCGCGTGACAAGCCTGCAGCGAGGTGTATCAAAGTTCGCTGCTGTACACAAAGCGGCGTGGTGGCGTTAGCGGCGACAGTGCTATATATATATATATATATAGATGCATCTGTGCAGTATGCACTCTCCCAGGCTTCGATCTCTTTGTGTTCCTCTCGCCCACAGAGATTCTCCGTGTCCCTGAAGGCCTATCTATACGGAGAGCGATAGCAGCAGCGGCAACCCTCTCATTAGGCGGGACCTCATTATACCAGCAGCAGCAGCAGCGGCAGCGGCATCGGGGCGCGGAGTAGACCCTCTGGGACCTTGTCGCGCGCGCACGATTATATTACATTATTGTAATTGATAGCGGCGGCACATGTACGACGAAGACGCCGTGAGTCTTAAACAATAAACTGATTACCGCGTGCCAGTAGCGCGCCGAGATTGATCGCCGCCCGAGCAATAATAACCGATTTCGCGACTGCTGACTTGACGGAGTAGAGCATCGGTATAATATATAAGAAAAACCGGTGGTGTATGCCGACGTCCGGCATCCATATGTATCTATATACTCTGCGGCACATGCTAGATGGTACAGTGTGTGTGTGCGCGCGCGAGCAAGTGAGACCGAGTGTCGATCCCTCGTCTTGGTCGTCGTCGGTGGCGGCAGCAGCGGCGTGTATACCGGTCCGCGGCGTGTGTACCTATCGTACCGATCGAGGATCGATCGTATGCGATCCGCCTCGTTCCGGCAACGAGCACATGCCTTTGCCTCCTTCTCCTCCTCCTCCACCTCCACCTCCTCCTCGTCGTCGTCGTCGTCGTCGTCCTTCTCCTCTCGCCTGCATGGATCGACATCGATTTAAAGCCAATCGTAATCTTGATTGCCTCCGCCGTACACTTGTGCGCCTATGCGCAACCACCCTCTATACCTTCTTTATCTGTCTGTCGGTCGCTGCGGCTCGACGGCTTTTTCTTTTCGCTGTAGCAGCAGCAGCAGCAGCAGCAGACGCGCGCGCGCGTTTCCTGTTTGTTTAATAACGCGCTTTTCTTAATAACTGTTGATTAGCGATTTATTCGAGATAATTGATCAGGGAGCAGCCGTTTATTAGAGTCTCGTAAATTCAACGGTAAGCACAATTATAAGAGAGATGATTTTCCCGCTCGATTACGAGCACGCGCACGGCAGCAGCCCCCTCGACAATGTTACAGACTCGTCGATCGCAATCGTTACATTCGTAAAGTATACGAGAGAGAGAGGGGGGGAGAGAGCGAGTTTTAAATTGTATTTCTAATGGAAGATTCTACGCTATACGCTGCAGTATTTCTTTTTCGCGATGAGCGCCGGAGATTCCCTCGCTAGTAAAGTATCAAGTTGGTTCTTCCTTTTTTAAAAAATTACTTCTTCTTCTTCTTCTTCCTCGTATTCTTCGTGTACGCTCTCCGGGCGCTATTACAAAGGGAATTCCTGCGAGGTGCGGCAGCGTACAGGTGCATGAAAAATTGCTCTTTTGATTTAGAATTTCGTTACGTCGTGCGTAGTGTGTATATTGCAACGCAGTGGCGCGTTTCATTTAAAATGTAAATACGCATCAGCTGTGAATGATTTTTGCAGCTTGAGAAAAATTAACGTGTGTCCGTATACAGTGTGCGTTCAATATTCAATGCGGTCTGCAATAAATTCCCGTCTCCGCGCGCCTTGTAAATATTAGTGTAGAACTGAACATCAATGCTGCGACGATGGTAAATTGCCGAGAGAGGTCTCGTTAAAACGAATGACAGTATTGCTTCTCGTGTGGTGTTCCTCGCGGTGTCCATCAATGACAGAGAGCGGCGTATAGGTCATAGCTCCGCGGCTTCGAGAGGGAGGAATCATCGATCGAGCATCTTAAATATATATAGGTATATACAGTATCAGCTGCGATGCAGCGCGCGGTGGTCCGTCCGTCTCCGACATCGCGCGCGAGAGGCTGCAATGAGACGTGCCGATCGCATGTCCCTCGCGCGCACGGATCGAAACTCTATATATAAAAGCGAGAACTTTGCTGAAACTCGAGTCCCTTCGCGCCTCTCTCGGCTTTTTCACCGCGAGCATATCACACACTCACACACACACGCAGCGGCGAGAGACAACAAACTCAGACGCGCGCACGCACACGAGCAGCCCGCGATTTATGCAAAGGTCTTAATTGACCGGGGTAATTTACGAGGAGAAGCGCGTCGCTTCGTCTGTTATACAGCAAAGCGAAGAAGTGGAGGAAGAGCGAGGGAGAAGGAGTAGAGGAAGAACTGGCAAGCGAGGAAGTAAGGATCGACTAACGCTTGGCGCTAGCCTTGGCTCCCTCTTGTGCTTGTCAGTATGCGAGAGCCTGGATTGCGCGCCAAGAAGAGAGAGAGAGAGAGAAATACCGTTCCCATAGAATGTTAATGCGATCTTGAGCGCGCGCCTGCGCCGATTCACCGAGTCCCTTATACACATCGGCTCCTGTTACACGTTCTCCTTGCCTCATCCCCCCCTCTCTCTCTCTCTCTGTCTCTTGCTGCGAGGCGAGCAAACTGCACGCAGCTTGCATTGTTGCGCAATACTTTGACTGACTTCCGCTATATAGCGCAGCTCCCTCTCTCTTTGTGCTTGAGTATGTGTGTACGCGTGAAGTTGCTTGTTAATCGTTACCACTGGGGGAGAATCGGCTACCGAGCTGCATCGCCAAGCAAGACTGATTACCGTTGCGACTGTATACGCTGCTTCTGTGCTGGCGTGACGAGCCATTCCGAGCTTGACTATATATATATATATATACACCTACTGCAGATTCCGGAAGAATTCCGAGAGCTCGTACTCCCGCTCTTACCGGGATTCCTCCTCGTTGCTTCCGCTCCCCATTTACTTTTCTCCAGGATGGTCCTTCCGCTCTCCGGTTTCCTTTCTCTCTGCTCTGCTGCCACTAGGACTTTCTTCTCCTTTCTTTGTCCCTTTGTCTTTTGCCCTCTTCCTTTTTTTGTTATCCTCGCTCGCGCTTCTTGTTTGCCGCTAGCTGCCGTATAGTACTGGATTTCTCCCTTTTCCTGGCCGCCCTCCTTGACCCTATATCGGATTATGGTCAGATTCCTTGCGTTTCGCGTAAATCCGTATCGTTGCTGCTACCCGAGAGTTTGGATTTTCGACTGTAAACTTATGCAACAATATCATACGAGTGCATTGTGCTCCGGCGTTGAATCCGACGAGGGCCCATACAGTCCCGCTAGGCTTAATCGCTCCTGCATAATTGCAATGGCAAGACAAAAAGAGCGAGAGCTGTTGCTGCAGAGGTGCTGCATAATTTATGCGAGTTACCGGGAACAGTTTCGTTCATCATTAAACGTAATTGTAAAATTCCTGGGCGCTGCAGTGCACAAGACGCCCGGGAGAGATATCCAGCCAACTAACGCGTTCTCTTCTCTCCGTCCTTTTTTTTATTATCGATCGCTATCGCGCCTTCTCTCCTCACTCTATCATTAAGTAGGTGAAGTTAACGCGCGAGTTTCTAGCAGCAGAGAGAGAGAGAGAGTATGGCGACTGGCGAGGAATGCTGCGAAATGGTCCGATTAGCGTTCGCCAAGACAAAAACTTGGGACCCGAGGGATCGTTCTCTCGCGCCCTTCCAGCAGCGTTTTTGCCAATTTCTTCGCGCTCTACTCCTATCCCCCCGTCATTCCGCGAATAACTCGCTCGCACTGCCGAGATTCGTCTTCGACTCGAGACTGTAATATACGTCATAGACTTTCGTGATATTGGAATTCATTTTCATCAGATACTTCAATATTTGCCGGCGCGATCTTGAGTAGAATTTCAATTACGTCGGCTGCGTCTACCGTAGAGAGGGGGGGGGGTAGGTAACCTAACTCGATAGAGGATGTTTAATATTATAGCCTGCGTGCGCGAGGAGAGAGGCAAAAGTAAGAGCAAGAGGCCGAGTTCAAAGGAGAGTCACGCGGGGAGAGAGAGAGGGATGTAAGTAAGCCGGTGCGCAATCGAGTATGAAAGCGAGGAGAGATAGCTATGCGTGTGTATATAGGAACAGAAGATAAGCGGGGTGATCATTACGCCGGAGGCGTGCTCTTGCACAAGGCCTGACCAATGTAAACGCATAAACAGCCGGCGCATATGACACGGAACCGCATTATTTATATCTGGCCGTAAATAAGCGTCTTGATACGCATAATTGCGTCTGGTTACGCACGGTTACGCGCGGCTTGAATTCGAGAGAGAGAAAATAAGATCAGCTCGACGAGAAAGAGAGCGAGAGAGTGAGGATGCGAGCAGAGGGATCCTTTTCCATTATGCTATACTCGATGGAGTTTTCAATATTTCATAACGCGTATAATTCAAACGGCGGCGCGAGACTCTCTTGCAGCTGTGGATAGCAGCTATAGTCGAGAGATAAATATTTAGCAGGCCGTAATGGCTTTAAGTATATTACGCAGGTGCAAACACTTTCCTTTTGCATTGGAATTATTTAAAGGCGAGAGCGCGCGCGGTACATGCGCGCTGTGGACTTTTTTCTTCTCAGATTCGCCCCGGCTCTACTGCGTACTCAGCCTTTATATATAATAAATTACACGCTGCGCGCGGGACCAAACAACAATATTCAGCGCTTTATACAATTTGAATTTTTATCCCTCGACGAGGCCGTAAATCAATGTATGTATGTGTAATAGATAAATTAGTTGTACTCACCGGCAGAGGAAGTCCCTTTCGCCGAGGCATAGCTCAAGGCAGTGCTGGCGCGTAGAGGCGTTGGTGGTACGCCGCGTGTGACCCTGAAGCCGATGTCCTTGCACTCTGTCGATACACCAGGCGCGCTCGCACGGCTTCACCGACAGACAGCTCTTCTGCGCGTAAATCGTGAACACGGGGAACTGCGACTGCGACAGCGCACCTGTAACAGAATCGTAAAATATACGGCTTTAACAAAAGGACCGTCAACTCCTTATCCCGTCTGCAGCGCACTCGAGCTCCTTTGCTCGAGTATCTCTCTCTCTCTCTCTCGACGAGCCTCTTGTATGTATATACATATACATACATGCGCGGCTCAAAGTCAGTCTATGAGAGCCCAGCACCGTGTGCCATTTTCCATCTAACTGTACATCGCTCGCTCGATCTTCTTTCTCTCTGCACTCGCTCGATCAACTCTCATCAATGCCGCTCTCGAGCGTTCCTCTATTTAAATTTACTACGCTCGACGACGATTACCTCGGCGCTTACTCTCTTTATATTGCTTTTTCCTCAAAGCCTCCGAACTCTCCCTTTATCTCCCGCGCGCACCGACTTATACAGAGGAGAGGAAAAAGTCGAGTCTCCATAAGTCAAAGTGCTCTCTCTCTCTCTCTCTCTTGAGTATTTCGTAATTAATCGCGGAACTTTGATTCGCGAAGATTCACTCAACAATAAAGAGTCGAGCGGAAAACTTTCGTCGAGTGTCTCGAGCAAAAGAAAATCCATCGATCTCTGCGTGAGAGCGAGCAACAAATATATATACTCGGTCAGTTACTTCCGTTCTCTATATCCCTTTCGCCTCTCTAATTTCCTAATGGCTCTGTCTGGTATATCGGAAAAGCGCCGCTTTGTCTAAGGTCGTGCGACTCCGGTAAACTCACGGGAGCAAATTATTGCGCGAAGAGAAGAGAGGAGAGGCAGGCAATAAGGTACACGAGGGTGGTGTGCGAGCGCAAAGTCGGTAGCCGATTATTCATCGGACTGCAGCTGTTGATAGGGAAAGGCGAAATTGCGGCTAAGAAGATGTTAGCCCCGTGGCTGCGAGCTATCTAGCTTATAAGCAGGCCCCACTTCAATTGACTTGACTACAGTTGGCCTATAGGCTGACGCTGCTGCTGCTACTATACTACTACTGCTTCTGCTGCTGCTGCTGCTGCTGCTGCTGTTGCCTCACCTCATTTCCGGGGGCCTAGCAGCAGCTCTACGAAGACAAGCACCGCTTACAGTTATAATGCTACCGCATTACAAGATAATGGAGTATTATACACCGCGGTGAACCCTGCGTGGAACTTTCTGCGTGTGTAGTATATATAGGTACGCATTCGCAAAGATTGGGAGCCTGATGGCTCTGCGAGAGAGGGAATTGCAAACCGCGCGCGATGAGCGAATATTGAAAGTCATATTTGCGCACTCGCCTATTCCAAGTTGGCTCGAACGCCGAACCCACACACACACACACACACTAACGTGATGCACGTAGCCTGGGAATAGAGGTATATAACTTTTGCCCTTCTCTCAATTTCCTAGCTGCATCTAGAACTTCCGAATATGCAGTGAGAAAAAAATACTGCTGCCCTTAACGTGTAAATTTGGCCAAGTTTACCCCGGCGGCGGCGGTAGCTCAATATGTGCTCGATATATGGATTTTGGTAATTTATAAGGAAAATCGCGCGGAGAGAGAGAGAGAGAGAGCAGCTAGTTTACGTTCGCCGGCAAAGCTCTTGGATATTGAAAAAGTCTCCTTGGCGTATAGCAGTGGCGCCCCCCCAGACCGCCCACCGTAACTGTACGTTCAATTTGCGGCCGTGATTTACATCGAGCCATCTGCCGCTGCCGCCACACCACCGCCGCCGCACCGACACCGCTGCCGAGCTTTGTGTTTCGACGCTGTGAAATTCAGCGTAGCGAATAATTGGCTGCCGTTAATTTTGCAAATTAACGTGTTACCCGGGCTTAATTACGCGACGGCCAACCCGTCCCGCGGAGAAGGGATCAGCGGCGACTCTCCTTTTCCTCGGCTCTGTTGTTGACGCTACTTATGCTCAATTTTCATATACACACACACGGCAGAATCGGGTTTACGTGCGCTAGTCCCCGAATGTGTACATAAAAAAGAAAGCAATTTACTCATCTAGCGGTATATATCGCGCGACTCTCGATAATTATAACGATTTGCGTTTATTAAAGGAGGTCGAGTATAGGCGAGTGGCAGTAAAGTCGATCGTATAATAATCCTTCCAGGATTTAGTGGCGAATAGAATAATTGATTATTAACGAGTCGACTGCACGCGCGCAAGGGTGTAATTGATTTAACGCGAGGCACGTCGTTGATCTCGCGGAGAAATAATGATCGTTCGCGTGCGAGGTAAACATGCAGGTGCCGGACGAGAAAACGTGACGGGAAAAGTCCGAGCTGACTCGCCAAGGGTTCTCTGCTCTCTCGCTCATTCTCTCTGTGTGTTGTGTGTGTAGAGGAATATATTGCATAATATCGCGCGGTTGGGCGCTATAGAGACTCCCCCCGGAGATAGTGCGCGAGCGCGCATTATGTACACCGACACTGCCGGCTGCAATGTGTGTGTGTGTACGTGTAAGCAAGCCGACAATAAGCTGCACATATAACGCTGTGGAATGCCTCGATCGGCTGATATATACGGGCAGCGGCTGCAGCGCTCGGGAATCTATCCCGCGAGTTTTGAAGAGTACGCGTGGGATCCTAGCGGGACATCGCCGCCGACGCTGCCATATAGCCAGATATAAACTCGGAGAGGAGAGAAAGAGAGAGAGAGAGAGAGGGGGAGAAATAGTCTAAGCGCTGCACCGGCGCACCAGACAAAGACAAGGACGGAGAGAGATACATATATATACAGAGAGAGAGAGAGCAATGCATTTCCGCTGCTGTTGCTACTGCTGCTGTACACGCACGCGTTGCACTGACAACAATGTCTTGCGGTAACACCACACTGTGCACGCACTAAGTGGCCGCCGCCGACGCCGCCGCACATTCAATTGTTCATTACCATTTGCAAGCGAGATTCTTCATTTCCTCCTTGGTCGATATAAATGAAAAGCATAATTGATTCCAACTGAAGAAGCTTATAACGGAACCGCCCGCCGCCTTCTTCTATAGCCCACCGCGCCCGCGCCTGCAGCTCCTCATCTATATAATAGACATTCTGTTATACACGCGGTGATGGAGGATTTCGATACGCCGCGCACGCGATTAAATTTCCCGAGCCAAATCTTATTCAGGATTCCTTGCAGATTGAAAGGATTAGCTAGCGATACCCTCTCAATAAACAATATACCGCGCAGAACGGAAAATTTTCAATGTCTGCCAAGAGCGAGTAGTGATGTGCGGTAAGAGCGAGCAGCTGAGCTATACCGCTGCAGTCTAACTATTGAATATTACGAGCTGAGACGTCGAACCTGTCGGCGAAAATAATATTTTAGATGAAAGGAAGGAAGAGAGGAGGACGAGTTTAGCATGTACGAGACGCTTGAATAAAGCGAATCTTGAACTACTGCCAACATTTTCAATCGGCCTTTGCAGCACCACCAGCAGCGGCAGCGATGTTGCTGCTTTTTCTTTTTCCCCTTTGCCCTCGCTATCCCTGCAACTCACTGCGCTGCTCCTGCTTGGTTTTTCCTCTCTTCTTCTCCATGATTCTCTACATTTTCAATAGCCGTAGGCGGCCATCTCTTTTCTTCTGCTCACTCGCTCGCTGCTGCTGCTGCTGCTGCTGCTGTATATATATGCGCTCTTACAGACAGCGATGTAATTCTGCGAGTCGAATGCATTCGTACTTTTGAGCAAGCACGCACGCCCAGCAGCTCCTCTCTCTGCAACCTTTGATCCTTCGAAAAGTCATTTTTGCCTTTCCCTCGTCACTCGGCCTGTCCTTACACTCTTTTCCCTTACGAACGCATTTTACTTTCAAAATTTTAGAGACGCGAAGCGACAGAAAGGAATACGTCTTTCCCTCTCTCTCTTTGGCGTTGTCCGCATGCTGTTCTCCGCTCCGGGCGAATTCCGAACATATATGTGAGATGCCTCGCGATTTTTCTCTCCCACTCTTTCTCTCCTGTATGCAGCTATGAAGTAGTCGACTGCAAGGTCCCGTTTCAAGAGCCGCCGATATCTATAAGCCGAGTAAATATTGAATCTATAGGTACGCTCGCACGTTCACTTGTCTCGAATCTATATCGTCGTGCGCGGCGGTTCGAGCGGAAACATTAGGATGATCTAATGCCTGTGTGCGCTCGAGCCCTACTCCTATATACATATACACTATCGGGCTTTTACTGCGCGCTTTCCAGAATATATATATATACATTCGCGATACAGCCGACGCAGCTTTATGGAAATAATATATTTCTCAAGTGCAAAACGCGTCCGCTGAAGTGAGATTCATCCCCCGCGCGCACGTTAGCTCCGACTTTTTCACACAACCAAAGCACGCGGACGTATATACGCGATGTTGAAAAGGACAGAGGGGGAGAGATACAGTGAGATGGTAATTGCAAGCGCAACTCGTCGGCGCTTTGATACGAGAGAAGAGCCCGGCTGCAGCAGCATCGGACAACGCCCGCGAGAGTAGGCGCCGATTGCAGCAATGAAATATGTAAAAAGGCGCAGAGAGAGATCCCGGCGAGAAATTAGTTTTGGAGCGAAAAAAAAGACGCACACGGAACTCGTCGCGTCACCACGACTATCGGCTGCGCATACACACACACACACACTCTGTCTTTTTCTCGCTCTCGTGCCCTATATGGCTCGGTTCTAATTTGCGTGCATGGCCTCGCTAGTGCTTTCTCTCTCTCTCAGGATTTAATGCTGGAATAACCGCGCCCTGAAATACGACGAGTGCCGTTGTTGTTCCTGTCTCGCTCGCACGAACGCCACAACAACGGCTTCTCTTTCTTTCTCGCTCCCTATTCTCGAGCGCGTTTCGCAGAGATTGCACACGCTTTTAGAAGCTACGGAACGATTAAATTTGCCCAAGGAGAGGGGAAATTAAGCCCTGCACCTTCAGCTACTCCCGGCAAAGCAAGTACTTTTCGCCTCTACGCGTTTTAATTAGTTTGTTGACAGCGGAAATTGTCGAGGATGAGATCTGTTCACAAAAGGCGTCAAAAATTACTCAATTCCATACAGTCTAGCGCGTATCACACTATATACATACAAGTGTTTGGGGGTCACGTGCGCTATGAAAAATTCGCGCGCGGGTGCGATGCAATTCAATCAAGCGCGTATTCGAAAGCAAAAAGAAACGCAGCGCTGTTTGCATGCAGTGCATTTAAAGTGTAGCTGGATAGAGGTATATACACAATGAAAAATAGAAGCAAAGCTCAAAACAGTAAAATTGAATTCTGGCATGGCTCTATCGCGAATACATCACGCTCGCGTGAAAGACACTTGCAACCAGCGAGAAATAAAGGGACTGAGAGCGAGAGAAGCCGCGCGTGCATATATGCGTGTGCGCGCTGGGGGGCACTGTCGATAACGTAATTACTTTTGATGATTCTCCGGAAGCTATATTCGCACCTCGTAGATTGAAGAAGCGCATGCGCGAGAATTGAATATTGTCTACTTTCCTGATGGCGCTACATAGCACGACTCGTCATATACCGCGCCCCGGACAAAGTATACAACTTCGAGACGCTCCTATACGCGATTTACATTTTCCATCCAGCAGCGAGACGCTGCGGTGGTGGCAACGGCGGCACAAGACAATTTCCCTTTGGCGAGCGACTGTACAGCGGTGCATAACAGTACGAGAAGAGCGTATGGAAGTTCATGCGAATAACAGACACTCGGCGCTAGCTAAGCAAACGCACCTGTAGGCGCTATAATAGCGAGAGAAAGAGAGAGAGAGAGAGAGAAAGAGAACGCAGTATATACATATACGTGTGTACGCGATTAACAGCCGCAAATTGCTTCGGAAACTCTAGTCGCTTCCGCGAACGAGACTCGCGTAAGCGCAGCATTGGCGCCCGCACAATCTCGACCTGCCGAATGCCTATTTGCCGTTTCTTTTCTTTCTGTTTTTTTACTTCTACTTCTTCCTCTCCTCGCTCTACTCCTACTACACTACTAGTATAGTAAAGTATATAGTTGGCTCATTTACGGGACTCGCGCGGCAGCTATAGCGGGCAAACTTGCTTTGACGTAAATTCAAACGGCATTTTTTCCTGCACCCATGCAGCCGCCGCCGCGGACAAATCCGAAAGAAATAAAATTTTTAACGGGACGCGCGCATTATACGCACTGATGGCACCGGCGAATTATTGTTTATGTCCCCCTCGCGCGGCTCATGCGGACTCTATATATATACTTAAGAGTATATATCTCTCAAAGTGTATACGGTTATAATGCTGGAAAATTAGTCTTTTAAATTAATCGCGCAATAAGCATTCATCACGTGCGCGAGTAGCCTGTGTGTATAGCTTTGTTCTTGCGCGATATTAATAGCATGCAAATTGCCTGGGCAATGATATTTGCATTAATAAAATTCGGCAAAATGAGCACTTCGATTTTATTGTTATAAACGCGATTGCTCTCGAATATCCCGGAATTCGTCGAAGCTCTCGATCGCGTCTCTGTATACGTTATAAATGTCCGCAATAATCTGCTAACGGATTATTGTCGTCTAATGATGGACATAAAGAATTTCCTGGCGGTAGAAACGAGAGCTTTATTTATATTCCAGCAATGATATTCAACGCGAGATTGATTGTACGAATTCTTTTTCTTTCAAATGAGCCGCGCATAAGCGGCAGCTCTAATGACAGCAGAAAAACCGGATGAATCATTTACGCTCTCGGTTCATCGGGCTTTAGCTCGCGGACTACCGCTTATATTCCTGAAATATCATTGTGCGAGAGTGCGAGCGAACGACGCAGAAAAAAAATCAATAGCTCGGAAGCTGCAACTGTACGCAGAAGCCATAAACACCTATAGCAGTGTGTGTGTGTGTGCGTGTAAATCGTAACGGCAATAAATTTACGCGCCGAGTTCAATGTATATGTGTGTGTGCGCGCGCGCGCCACTAGCAATTCGATTCGGTAACGGGAAACGAGTCCTGAACTACCTATGTAGTGGCGGTTGCGCGCTGCTGCATCTACTCGTCATAACGCACGCTTGAATTTTTCATCTCGACCTCTAGGCTCTGTGTATAGAGAAGAAGAAGAAGAAGCAGAAGAAGAAAAAAATTATCAGTGCCCTTGTCGAGAGAGCCGAGAGCATTGTTAATCGAATCTCCCACGAGCTGCCTCTACTGCAGTGGCTGATGTCCAGTGCATCCTGTAAGTGGCACGACGAGCCGCGATATAGCGAACTATTAGCAGTGACTCTATGCAAATTCAGCCTATAGCAGACAACGAGCGCACGGAAGAGGCAGTAGAAGAAGAAGAAGAAGAAGAAGAAGCGAGGGAGCAAGAGAGAGAGAGAGAGAGAGAGAGAGAGGCACGCACGCACGCTCGGGAACAAGACGAAGCGAATGCCTGTCGCGAACGAACCCCATAAATTCTGGCGAACACGAATGATCTCGGTATACGGTATTCGTGCCGTTGTCGTTTGGCGACACGTACCTAGCTTGAATCGTCTCTCCCTCTCTCTCTCTCTCTTCACACGGGCACACATACACACTGTGTATAGGAACAGAATGGCATACGTGGTTAACAGTACGTTCCAGGAACCGACTTCCATCGCTTCACTCTCTCGCGGAGAAAGAGCGAGGGAGAGAGGAGAGAAAAGGCTCCCAAGATCGGTTCGCTCTCTCTCTCTCTCTTTCCTCGAGCAGTGCAGCGGCCAAGAGACAGACTCCTAGCCGCGTCACTCCCACTCGCTGCTTCCTATCTCCGTCTCGCTCTCCTGTTGCCGCCACCGCTTCTCTATGTATGCCTGGCATATACACACGTGTATTTAGTATTCTCGAGCAGTTGGGACCGCGATACTTCCCACGGCCATTTGGAATCCAGCCTATAATACTGATGCTGCAGTGTCCTTCGGTACACATATTATATTCAACGCGGCCGCCAACACGCATCGCGGCCCGCTTCGGAATACGCGAAAAGAACGACACGCACATACACAGCGCGCTGCAATAATTGCGTTTGCTGTCGGATGAGCGCTGATGATGCATTGGACTAACGGTTATATACTCTCGCGGACGGACGGGTGTTTCTCAAACGACGGGCAATTGTCATTATTGTCGCGCGCGTGCATTTATTATATCACGCGTGACCCGGCAGAAAACTCTTGAAAGATCATCGTCCGAGAGACAGAGTGAGGAAAAGCCGTCGTCGTGGACTTCCGCGTTCGAGGATTACCAGCTTGCACAAAACAGCTCTCGCGGCCTCTATATAATATGCACGCGCAGCTCGCGAGTCTGCTGAAAAGCTGCAGTCGACGAAAGACACTGCGCGAGCTCTCTCTTTCTCTATATATCTACTCGAGGACGCGTTAACAGCCGGATTCAAATGCTTCTGAATAGAGCTGCTGCGCGACGACCCAATTTTGTTACGAATAAACAGCTGGAGCACTATACTGCTGTGTCCCGTCTCGACACGGGAACAGCAAATTACTTTATAGTATATATGTACAGCAGCTAGCTGTGTCCCTTTTACAATTACAGTCCAATTATCGCGGGAATAAAAGTTCTCACCAAAATATATAAAAATTCTGCCTGATGGCGGATCCTCTGGAATTTTTTCCGACCACTCGCGGCTCTTCACCCCGCAAGCGAGACACGTTTATTTTTTGACGCTTTTCAGTTATATAATATCTATATCATTCTGGCTCTGCGACGGCTGAGAGTGCAATTAAAAGATTCACGCTCTTGCGCTATATACATTCGAGTATATAAGATCGTCATTGCGAGATCCTCGGAAATGAGTGAAAATGAAGAATATAATGTGAATAAGAAAAGCCGCTCTAACGTCATTATATATAACAAGTAACAAACGGAAGAGCGAAATCTTTTATTCGATCGAAATAAAAGAAGTGGAGCAACGCGCTTGGTCGGTGCAGTCTATAGAAAGAGAGATGGAGATGAGAGGAGAATTAAGGGTGAAAAAATTAAGGGTCGTATTGTGGACTGCAGTGTGTCCCCGGTCTTAAGGCCGCGCGAGCATCGGACGTAGAAATAAAGAGGCGCTCGGGCATTCGCGAGCGCTAATTGGTGCGCGGAGTGTTTCGGAGTAATTGCCGTAACCTTCAGCAAAGTGCAGACCCCCCCCCTCCTATAGCCTACTCCGATGCTGCAGTCGATGGGCAGTTTAGATCGCTTCCGCGAGCTTGAGCATATATATATATATACGCGAAGCTGCGCATCGGCCAAATCGTCAGCGGGCGATCGCGTGCTAATTGCGCAGCTCACTCTCTTCGAGGAAAACAGCTGAGCGGAGAGAGAGAGAGAACAGCTGCAATCGATCGTCCTCGTCGTCGGGAGTCCCACTTTTTTCCCGTGACTCTCGTCGTTTTTAATTTAGCCGTAGTACCTGACCGCTAGATTTATCACAAAAGCTTTTTACGCGAATCCCAATAAATTGCGCGGACCGCACTTATTCATCGCGCGCACAAGCGCTTGACAAAGTATTTTAAGTAACGGTAAGGCAATCAGTACAGCAAAGTTTTGAGGTGACCCGCTCGTGTACGACATAGCATAACCACAGCGCACAGGGGCAAAGAGTTCTTTATTCTCTCTTACTCGGTCGCGGCTCTTACGAGGGTAATTGTCGTCGCGCCGAGGATATTTCACCGGTTTTACGCTCGAGTCTGTCCTGTCGATTGAGCAAGTGTACATGTATAGCGGCTGTGTACCAGAGGCGGCAACATTAGAGCACGCAGTCAGGAGGCCCGTTATTCGCGCGACTTTCGTTGCACTTCTAACGCTTGTGCTGCTGCTGCTGCTGCCGCTGAATAAGCCGTTTTATAAATACGGCGTGTCTCGATAAAAGAGCGAGGACGCGCGTGTCCCCCTTTCCTTATAGCCTGCACTAGCAGCAGCGAGCGGAGGCAATCTCGACTTTAGGAATGTCGATCGAGCGCCGGCCGATTTTTGCGCCTGCTTTTCCAAGCTAGATCCAAGATTCTCAAGCTAACGCGTCACCCGCGAGCTCTACACGTCTCTATATCTCGCGCCGCGAATAAATATATATATATATAGTCGCGCTTTGCAATCGAATCGCCGTCGCCAGGGGTCGTGACCTCCATCACATTATGCTAATGAGGCGCGAACGAAGACGTACATATATACGTATACACATTTCTGCAGTAGGATATATCCACATCAGGCTCTCGATGAACACGTGTATATGTATAATTTAAATTCACTTAAATGGCCATATCTGCGCCGCTCGGCAGATGCTAATGTTGTATTAAGCGGCGTATAAGTGTCTGCGGGCCGCCGCTTGAGCCAGCTCGTTTGCTATAGACTATATAGCAGTAGTAGCAGCAGCAGCAGCGCCGGCAGCAGCTAAGCTAACGGTGTTACAATATGTGCGCACGATTCCTCTACTACTGGAATAAATTCAATGGATTTCTCTCTCTCTCGTTTGCTCTATTCTCGAGTTCGTCTCCCTCCCGTCTACTTCGGTTCATTTTCCCGCGAATTTCCATAGAAATCGCGCTCACAAAGCTAAGCTCTCGGTAGCAGCAGCAGCAGCAGCAGCGAGAAACTAGAAAGAGAGATAGATAGATAAAGAGTGGAGAGCGAGAAAGCCGTGTATGCATATGAATTCATAAATAAACAGGCGGCTTTATTACATCGGGGTTGCCTCCGCCGCCGCCGCCGCCGCGAATTCCTGCGTATAAACCCTTGCAGGAATGGTGAATTATTTTACTTTGCACAAAGGAACCCTTCGTCAGGACTATCGAGGACAATGAAGCCGTGAAAAATGGTACGCCTCGCTGCTGCCGTTCTCTCCTTCCCTCTACATTTTCCCGGGAATTCTCCATTCTTTCGCGGATGGCCTTTTGTATTTGTCAACGTTAGGTATACCTCTCTACGTGCGTGCATGTATCGCCGGGATTTTATTACACTTTTCGCAAATAGATTTAGCCTTTCTCTCTATCTCTCTCTCTCTCTCTCTCTCGTGCATGGCCTACTTGCAAACGATTTCTGGGCGTCTTTGATAAATCGAAGGCTCGAATGTTTTTTAGTTGCGCAGAGCCATCGACACGTCTCCTGCACAGTCTACTCGAATGTCGAAAAAACAAAGAACGTGACAAGCATCCTAGAGCTCGCTTATCAAAAGCTCGAGGAATGCAGTCCTGTATGCGCAGCAGCAAACTTTAAATCCCACGGATACGACGCGGCTCGCCTCTCCCGTACCCCACACCTCCCGCGGTAGCAACTTGCTATCGGAGCCAATCCGTTGAACAAGTCCATGTCAAAACGTGCAGCTAACTTTGCGCGCCACCCCCCTTTCGACTTACTTCATTCGAGCCTTATAACTTTCTCCCGAGCTCGAGCCCCCGCACCCCTACAAATGGCCGTCTTTTTATCGCTAGCACCCTGCCATTATATTGTTCCAGCAGTTATATAGCCCATTTGTTCCTCGAAATTCGAAATTGCAGTTTCACTTTTACTAATTGGCTAATTAAAAATCGTATTTGTTTCAAACGCTCTCGCACTTATTAATCGCAGCGTAGCTCATCGCAAAAGGCGCTCTATATACGCGTGTCCTAATGAGCGGCATTAATTAATCGCGCAAAGTTTAAAGTCGGAAAAACGCTGTGTACGCGCGCGCAGAAAAATGACAAAGCCCCGGATAATATCTGCAGCGAGAGGGGGTGAATAATTGTTTGATATACTCGAGTCTCGAGCATAAGTCAAGATAACGTTTAATTGCGACAAAGTGCCTCGTCTTAGAGAATTCACGAAGCATGAAATAAGCGATCTGTCGAGGAGAGCAAGTGTTGTCAACCTGGCTTATTATCGCGATTCCTCAGACCCCCCCGTAATGCATCACACGACATACGCTCGCAATTTATACTTATATTAAGTATTAACTAGCAGTTTTATCTCTCTCGGCAAGCTCCTGGCTTCGTCACGGCTCTGCGCGGGAGTATATACTGTATACACGTATACACGTATACACGGCCTCCTGCAGAGAGGGGAGAGAAGAAAAATGCTTCGGCGCGCGCGCCCGCGATCAGGCAGCGTAACGAAAAGAGATGACGAAAGCGGCTCGGGACGGCAAAAAAGCAAGGAAAGAAAGGAAGATAAGCGCGCGTGGGGACAAAAAATAAATCGAAATAAAGATCGGCACGTACGTATAGCGGGCAACGAGCAGCTGCAGCATCAACCGCCCAAGAAGTTGGCCAAGCACGCCGATCCTATCATCGATTAACGGGTCCGGCTACTGATGCTCAAGTTTCGTGATCCTATAACGCCTGAACTGTCTTTCTCTGTCTCTCTCTCTCTCTCTCTCTCTCTGTCTGGCATCGATCACGATTCTCGCACCTCTCGACCCCTTTACACAATTTTCCCGCTCTCCGTTCCATTTTGCAAATTCGACTGCTCCCCCCACCAGTATAGCTTCCTTTTATCTCTCGTCCCCCCCCCCGACTTTGGTAGCGGCGAATTGACTTGCAGATGCATATCCAATTAATTCAGCAGAAATTTGTTTGTCCGACAAGCTGCTGGCTAAATTAAATTTGCTCAGCTGATTCTGGGATAATGGCTCTCTCGCTCTTGTAATACACGCGAAAGAATCGGAGCAATTTTCGGCTGCGCTGAGCAAAGCTGTAATTAAGGCATTTGCCGAGAAAAAGAAAGTATACAGAGGTTATTTCCTATCGGCGGCCGTAGTCCTCGAGCTGTGACAAATGACGATCGAGATCCCGGCCGATTCTCCGGGACTTTTTATTCTCGGATTTTTTAATACGCGAGAGCGAGAGATCTCGCGGAGATTCGCTTGGTCGATTACCGGCGAGACGATAGACCGTATTATGTGAATTGAGTGGCATTCCTCCCTGCAGAACGGGATTCCGGCTATTATAGGCTCCCACAGTACACTTATGTGTAGAGTCACCTGTGTCTCTGGCCTCGCATCTTAATGCGTCAAGCGAGCGCTTTTCAAAGCCGGCCTGCTTATATATATATTTTTTTTCGTTTCACCTTGTCATGTAAATTCGCAATTTGTATGTGACGCTGTGTAAAATCTCTTTGTTTCGTCCTCGCTGCATATATTTGTCTAGGTTCGTCAGCGATTGGCATCGAACGTTTATTTCCTGAGGGAGTCCCGAGCGCGAGCGCTGCTGGTCGACTCGAATGCTCCCATGCGCGAGCGAGCGGTAATTTGCGGAGAGCAGCGTCTTCCTTATGGCCGGTCGTTCTCCGCGCTCATGCTCTTCCCGATCACAGGCTACGGCTTGGCGCTCGCGCGTATAATTCGAGGCCTCTGGGCTGCCGTTGCTGCTGCTACTGCATATATACACTGCACACACCTTGCTGCATCCCCCGGTTTCACTTTTAGATCCGTTTCATTTGCTTTACTGTCCCTTCCCCGCCGCGCACGACCGAATCGAATTGCTTATGTTTGTTTTCTGCTCCTTCTTCCTTATTGACCCCTTTCCCCCCCCCTCTCTAAATATAATTATAGCCTCCGCATATTATGCGCCGAGAGACGATTCGTACTCGCGAAGCAAAATAGTCTCATCGAGATGTGCATACTGAGCAAGTGCTTTTTTTTCTTTCTGTTCCAGGTAAGCCGAGACACTGATGCTTCAAACAAAGCCAGCAGAGTATAGTTCATTAACGTAAGTTCATGTGCATGACACTTGCAGCGAGGCATTTCGAGGTCAGAATTTGAATTCGCGAGTCACGATGGCTCAATAGTGGGTTAGAGGTTGGGCTCTATAGCGACTACTTTTTTTCCCCAGTCCAAATCCCAGGCATAATTTAATCGATCCTGATGCACCCGGCGGCCACGTGATGACTCGATCTCGTCGAGTAGCTGGCTCTGAGAAAGAACATTATTCGCGAGTGTCGTTCTAACGGGCTTCCTCTTGGCAAATAAAAAAAAAAAGAACTGTCCGTGTATCTCGTCGCGATCGTGACTTTGTGAGCAGAGTGTCGCGAGTCGCCGTGAGCCCTGCGCATGTCTCACGTTCCACTAGTCAATAGCCCTAAAGCTAACGGAGTGTCGCGTCGTCGTTGTCGTCGTCGTCGTCGTCGGGGATGTGTCGAAAAATCAGATATTACATAGCGGCTGTAGCAGCAGCCGGAGACTGACTGAGAGTAAGAGCAAGAGGAAGCGGCCCGGCTTTAATTAATGTTGGCCGCGAGAACGTATAGTTTAGATTAATTACAGCAGCCCGGAAGATTCAATTAGTGCGTTTCTCATTACACTTACTTATAATAGCATCCATTATTCATGAGAATTGCCGGAGAAAGAGAATGATGGAGTAAAAGGTAGCGCGAGCGCGCAAGAGCAGCTTACACTCTCGGCAGCTGACAATGCGCGAAGAAGGAAGCCGAGGCGCGAAAACCCGATCCTCTCTCGCTGATGCACTCGTCACCAGACTCGCGATCTGTTGTGTAGCAACGCAAATCACGCCACGCGATACGCTCTCACGCTCGCGCATCTTCAAATAACAGCGGTGGCTGTAATAATTCTTTGCCTCATCCCCGCGAGACGAGTTTGATATTGAAAAGCTGGAAAATTAGCGTGCCGTGAAATTTACGTCGAGTGATGCTGACATTAAATATCGCAATGGGCCAGCCGTAGCGTAAGAGCCATCAAAGCGTGAATCATATACAGAGAGACCGGCAGCAGCAGCAGCAGTAGCGCCGCCCAGAAATGACAAATGATCAAGCTCTGAGCTATATCTGCCGGAGCTATCGCTGTTTCACGCCCGGCGGTTATACTTGCGAATGACATTATCGATTGCCCTCTGCCATTGTGCACCGCACCGCTTTCCAGCTCTGTTTCTTGATTAATTTAATAATGGATATGAATTGCACACAGCTCTCACTCGCGCGGTAATTCATTTATCCTTCGAAGCGAAGAAGTGTCTTTATTGCCCCCGATTCTACCTGTGGCTTCTTTCTTTCTGCAATTATTTTTTTAGACCTCATATAGCGCACAACGCGAGGACTTTTTTTTCACCTCCGTCTAATGAAAATGTCACGCACACACATTACGCGAAAAAGCTACAGCGGAGCTGGAATTAGTTAGAATTTAATTACGTCGGCGTAACATTGACTTTAGAAACTCGTTATCATGATCACACTGTTCTTTGTGCGCACGCACTGCTACAGCTGTTATTATTTAATTCAAAGTGATTCCCAGAGAGGAAGAGAGAGAGAGAGAGAGTGAGAGAGAGAGGCGAGTTGCAAATGAATGAAAAACAAAATTTGGTCACCAGAGAGAATATCGAATTGTTTACTTGGCGAAATGCAGAGAAGAGAGACTGTGTCTCGGTTGAAAATAAAAGGATAGCGGTGCCCGTTTACCGGTTTCTCAAACTCTTTTTTATCGCCGTGAACGTCGGTGGCTTTTTTTCTCTCAGAGCGACGCTGCTTTTTCCAGCTCCGCCGTCTTTTCCGAAGCCTTTTTTCCGGAGACTTTCGCAGCAGCAGCAGCAGCAGCAGCCGCCGCGGGCATCGGTATCCTCAAACGAGGCCAATTATAGAAAAATACGCTCGACAATGGAAGCAACCGTAGTGGGGTTGCCGGCTATACGTGATCGAGCGGCGAAGAAGACGACGAGGCGCGGAAAGAGAGTGAGAGCAGGTGGAGGCGGGGGGAGGGGGGGGGTCTGAAGCTCCTTCGTTCCGGTAATGGATATCGACGACTTCCGCGATTCTTATATCTATCTACCTGTATATATATATATTTACGCGAAGCGAAAATAAATGAATGGACCTATCGCACGGTGCCGATCGCTCGCGTTCACTCGGCCGCGCGCTGCACTTGTACCTTCGCTCTATACAAGAGAATGACTCTCTCCCTCTCTCTCTCTCTCTCTTATACTGGTTCGCGTGCACAGCACTGCCTTAATTCCTTCTATATACGCCGTCAGTTTATTCGGCGGCGGCGGCGGCTCTCGCTACCGAAGAGAGATAAGAGGAGAGGAAACCAAAGCCGGAGAAATTGCGCACGGCGCGTCGGCGGCGCAAAACAATGGCGCATTAACATCCCAACTGGATATTACAAGCTGGCTTACACACAACTACACTGCTACATATATATGTGTGTGTGTGTGTGTGCGTATGTGCATATATGCACCGGCTGCTGCTGCTGTACGACGACGCCGAGTCGCAGAGAAAGCCTTCTTTCATCCTTTTCTCTTTCCTATACCGCGACCAGGTTTCTTATGCCTTCCTCCTTTGAACGCGATGCTCATCGTCGTAATTATTCGACGATGCCGCTATGCACACGCGTTCTAATACACCGTCTTCTTGATGGTAATTGTAAATTTCGTTCCTATATATAGTCCGCTTCATATTCATAAGTCTCTCGGTTCAGTGAAAAAGAAAAAAAAAGTTCAAGCTAGTCTCGCGCGTCGTCATCGTTAAGGTCAAGATTACCGGAAGCTAGCTTTAACGAAGCGCAGCAGATCGCGTTCAAATATATATATATAGAGGATCACGACAATACTGATTTACGGCGGCGCGAGTGATCGTAAAAGCGCGTCTTCGCTCTGCTTTATGCTATTTACTGTTTGCTTCTGAAATTACAGATTTTTACGGTCTTTTGAGAAATAGCTCGTCGTGTATACACATAAGAGTATAATAACGAGAAAGAGAGAGAGAGAGAGGATCACAATGAAACGTCCACAGTCAACGAACTCTAGGCTAATAAAATTTAATGAGCCTCGTAATATTTAGGTAACGCGTTATAGAAGCGGGATTCGAACGACACACAACGGTCGCATGGCCATAGGTTCACGCAAATCCGTCGACGCGATGACGCACGCTCTGCCACCAAGTCCTGTGCGAATACGATCCGGCGCATGGAGTGCGCGTGAAAAAACACGCGTATGGATATACATCAGAGAGCAGCATGAAAAAAAAGGATAATAATATACGAGAGTGTGCCATTAGCGCGATTGTTCCCAGGATACAGAGAATTTTCATAAAATGATACTTAAGAGTGCGCGATGAGCAGCAGCTGGCGAGAAAAAAAAAGAATGAATTTCAATGTAATTCGCGGGCGTGCGAGTATATAGGCGCGTCGGTCTAGCCGTGTCGACGGTTTACCGTTAAAGCGTGCTGGATTATATAGCGGCGACGAAAGGAAGGCCGCTCGCTCGCTCACGCCGAAAACCGGGAGTCCGGAAAGATTTACACTGGTAATAATAAGCCTGCGCAGCATGGGCGTGCGCGCCGCCCGCGAGATCTACGCTATATGTATATATGATGTAGGTGTGTGTGTCTGTGTGTGTGTGTATACGCACGCGCGTGTCTTATATGCGTATACATGTACGTATGCAGGAAAGGTGTCGGCGGCGGCGCGGCTGCAGAAGCACGCAGCCTTGGCTCTGTGCACTATAGAGAATACGTGCAGTGCACATAATAGGGACGCGCGCTGCAGCAGCCATGGCATTATGATTTATGACGGCAACAGCCGAGAGTTAACTGAAATACCGGTCCTTATAATAGTCCTAGGTGACCCTCTCGCGCGTTAAAGTGATCAGCGCGCGGAATTTCTTCGTGGCAACGCCCTCGCCTATGTAGGAGAGAGGTGGCCTTCTTTGCACCTGAATTTCACTCTGCGAGGAGCTGCACACAAGACTCAATTAAGAGTCAACTGAGAGTTCGCAGTAGTAGGAGCTATAGTTACGAAATAAGTTTCCGCCAGGTATAAATTAGAGCTAAGCGCGGCTGCATAATTTTAAAATTAATTAGCCGTGTCGTTAGGGGAGTTTATATCAGCGCGAGAGATGGAAAAGAAATAATCGAGGACTCACCAGGGTTGCTGTCGGCATTGGAGCTGAAGAGGACGCAGAGGCCGGTCTCGTAGTTGACCGCCTGGCAGGAGTCGTTGGCTTGACAGGTCTCGAGGCACTCGGTGAGCATGAGGCTGCCCGGTATCGACTCTATCAGATTCTTGGGGGCCGAGTAAACGTAGCCGGTGACGAGCTCGAAGCCGACCATGTCCGGGTCGCAGTCGTCGGCTCCTCCACCGCCGCCGCCGCCACCGCCGTTCGGCCCGGCGTAGTCCGCGTCCGAGATTAGCGATCCGGGCTGCTCGGCCGCGATCGCCCCGCCGACTCCGCCGATGTCGTCGCTCAGCAGCGCGAGCAAACAGACCGCCAGGGCCGTCGTCTGGGCGAACAGCAGTCTCGGCAGCCTGCTGCTTCCATGCCGTTCTTGATGCCTCATCTTCATCCTAGAAACTCACTGATCTTGACTCTCCTGCCTTCCTGCCTGCCTACCTGCCAACCTTCCTTCCTTCCTTCCTTCCTTCCGTCCTCCGTTCTTGGCGGATCTCTGTAAGCAGCGGCAAAGTGCCCAACGACGTTAGTCTCTATGCTTAAACGCACACACACTCGCACACACACACACACACACACACACACACAGGCTTCTCTCTCGCTGCAGGCACGATGCGCTGAATAAATATTTAGACGAGCCCGGGATGCGCGTCGCGCCCGCCTGCAATATACACAACCTCGTAAGAATAACCCGCTGATGCCGGCTTAGCTCTTCTCCCTAAGTGTATAGGTACACATCATTATCTTCCCCCGAGGACAGAGCGTAAGAGTCGGCAAATTAGGGAGCGGGCGACTCGCTCAAAGAAACATATATATGCATGAGCGACTGCCTGCCTCCTGCTGCTGCTGCTGCTGCTGCTGCTGCTGCTGATGCACATTTTACGGAATTTACTTTTCTTTTCTAAACCGGCTGCTGCTGCTGCAGCTATACTTGTGCTGTAGCTTTCACTATGTGCCGGCGAAAAATTCTCCCTTACTTCTGCACTCGCGCACTAAAGCCCGCGACGTTTGCCGCGAACAAACAATCCCGAATCCGGCAAATCCTGGCCTTATCGGCAAACAGTTAATGTAAACTAGTTAGTCGAGTCCGCGAGTTACTTTGAGATGGATTAAAATGTTGTTAATAGGCTAATAATATATATGCCCGCCGATCAATAACGGTTATAAACTAGTCTAGCAATCGAGGTCAACTGCATCCTTATCTCTCCAGCAATTTACGAGCGATCTACATACATCGCGACATTGACGATTCCCTGCTTTTTTGAGCTATTTACGCAACGCACTTATATATATATACACACACACACACACACACAGATAGATTGGCCTCTTCCGAAACGAATGAGAAACGACTTCCTCCGCGCGCGAAAAGAACTTTGTCATCGCACTGTACAGCAGTCCTCGCGCGCACAGATGCACTCGGCAATTACGGAGCGAAGAAGGACAAAGATAGTGGATGCCGGTCATTTGATCGCGCTCTCCACAACCGAAGAGGGGTAATTATTTTTTCCCGCCACACTTGAAGAGTTCCGAGTCCACTTGGCGCTGAGATTACCCGCGAAGCGGCCGAGTACGTGTATGTGCGTACTCGAGCCTGATGCTATTCTACGCGGGGATGAGAGTCCGAGCGTCAACACTTTAACAAGCGGGAGGTGAGCTACGAGCCGCGAAGGAGAAACTGAACCCGGCACTTTTCGCAGAATAAAAACATACAGCTCGCGAGAGACTCGGACGAGCGAAAAAGGAGAAGGAAGAAGAAGGCGAAGAGGAGAGAAGAAGAAGAAGAAGACGGTGCGCGATACCAAGACACACTTGCTGCACACTGCACCGTGGGCCCAGAGCGTAGGCGGTCGATTACGCGTTCGATAGCGCACGTGAGGGCACGCGCCGAGTGACGTCTGCACACATGTATACGTATACCTGCACGTAGCTCGACACACACACACACACACACACACACACACACAGCGAGGACTACTTGAGCAGGGAAGAGACAGAGAGAAGGACGAGGAGACAGACACCTGCGATGCAGTTCCTGCTAATTCGTCCTTCTCTCTCTCTTCCTGAGCAGCACACCTGATGCAGAAACGCAAATTCCGTCACACTCGCTGCAACCTGTCGAGCTTGTAAAAGCACACACAAGCTTCGCTTCACTGCTGTGTATAGGCTGTATAGGCTGGTCAAGTGTCGGAGGTATGTTATGCGACACAGAAATAGAGAGAGAGAGAGAGAGAGAGAGAGAGAGAGAGAGAGAGAGAGCGATAGATCGGTATTAGCAGCACTGAGCGATAGTCGCGGGTACACACCTGGCGCACACTAGACCGTGAGGCTCTTCCTCGAGCGACCGACCGACGACGTCTGAAGAGACCGCAGCCGAGAGCCGCCTAAGGAGGACAGAAACGGTACGCACGATCGCCTCCACCGCTGAAACACACCGCCGGTTTTCGATCGGCCTCTCTCTCTCTTCTTCCTCTGCCGGTCTCTCGCGCTCGCTACGAGCTAGCTACGATTCCTCTCTTTTCCGCTCTTCCCCCACCCCCCGCCACCCACCTCCTCCTCCTGCAGCTTACCTGCACTACTCTCTCCCCCTTCCCTTTGCTGCTGCTGCTGCTGCTGCTGCTGCTGCTGCTGCTACCTGCGCACCTTGATGCTTCTACCGACCGAGACCTAGGCCTACTGCTAGAGTCGCTGTACACCAGCTATGTATATCCCCCCTTGCGCGGCGTTCATTCGCTGCCTGCCCGCTCCCGCCACATAACCGCCACCGCAACTCCGCGGAGCAGAGTGTACCGACCTCTTTTAACACATTCTTCGAATTCATCGCGCTCTCTATTCCCCCTTTTTTCGCCACTTTGGCTTCTCTCCCTCAATCTGCGGATTACGACGCGATATATACTCTTCCGCACTCCCACTCGCCGATCTTTCGCTTTCGCATTCGTATTATCTGATGTATATACCGACACGCGATCTACCTGCCGATTTCTGATGATTCGCGAGACCAGGCTCTTTTTTTTGCCATACCCATAGTACCCTCGTCGATCGCTTTTTGCGCACGCGCGCCGATCTTTTTTCCTTGTATACACGATCGGCGGCTCCGATTGCAAAAAAGTTTATACTAGGCCCATTAAAAATCCCATCCTGCTCTCGGAGTGTCGAGTGGAATCGACGCTTGTATTAGCCGCGTAAGGTACTCTAACTGTTATTGTTATTAACTCGATATTTCCATATGAAATCGTTATTAGCCTCGAGATTTGCATACGAATGTAACCGCATGCTGGGGTATATAACACACACACACATGCGCTGCGATTCGGTTTCACGGCGGCCGGTGCAACTCTCTGATATGCTCTGGCATTCGAAAAATTAAGTGGTCGGAACGTGCGAAAAATGCAGATGCGATCTGCTCGCGGCGGCTGACACCCACGCAAATGCCATACCCATACTCTGTACAACGTCATTCGATCGCCGAATATCGATGACTTTTTATGTTTACAGTTGCAGAGAATTTGAAGAAGAAAAAATGTATGGAAATTTTTTTCTCTTTTTTTTACGACATGTCAGGCCTAACGGGTAGAACAGGATAACATAAAGGGGAAAGATTGATGGAATAGTCAAAGTGACTTTTATCGGCGTAGCTGGTGTCAGGAATTAAGGATTTCTATCGGAAATCAATGAAGCCTCGCGCGCAGCTCTCTCTCGGGGCGAGAATAAAACCGGGAAGAAGACATTCACGAGCGCGCCACTGGCATTTCCTTACGAAATATTTGGAAAGATTGTGCATCCGAGTGGCGCATAAAATCCTTCACATAAATACCTAAGCGCCATAAAAAAAGGGAATCCCCGCGCGCGAGAGTCCGAAGAATGGTCAAAGTAAGTCGAAAAGATTTTTTCGACGTCTATCTCGAGAAAGCATCTTTTACGAGCTCGCTCGCGCTCGCGCGCATCTAAAACCGGCATCTCCAAAGCCCCCGCTGCTACTGCTGCTGCTGCTTCGATTCTTTTTCTCGCATTTTTTTTGCTCCCCCCCGCGCTGTGCACACAATAAGCAAGTAACGGCAGGAGCGTATTACCCGTATGTATATACACAGATACTCGCGTCGAGAGACAGAGATATCTCTCTAGGTAGACACATACATACGCGCGCGGAGGAGGCGGCATATTCGTACGCACGGCACGGGACCAGTCAAATATGCGCCAGGCTTGTTCGGCATTCCATTTAACGGTAAGAACAACGTGCGCCTGGCATTTAAGCAGCGTGTATGTGTGGATATGTATAGGAAGAGCTATATACAGGAGGAAGCGTACTCGCGGCTGTGAGCTATCGAAAGAATGGGGAAAAAATGAGGAGCGAAGCGGCGCCTCTTTCTACATATATACCTATAGGTACTATATCTGCGAAGATCGCGTGCCCCGCGCTTCCGTGCGGGAATTCCGGCAGTGCTGGTGCAGAAGCGCGCGAGACAACGAACGCGGAAAATGACACGAATCCGTCATACTCATCAAGTGCGGCCTATGCATATACACTTAGCTCGAATGTCTGTGTGTATGTTTGTATATGGAAAAATAAAGCTGCGTGGCCCCTTCCCCCGTCTGCCCATCTTCCTGCACGGAAGGATGATGATAAGTGCAGTGCGGCGCATAAATAATAATTACGCAAGAACGCGTCTGGTCTTACGTGAGCTCGTCGTCGCTTAAATATACATGAACTCGTATATATACACTCTCTGGCAGATCTATACGCATACATTTGCAGGACGGAGCTTGCGCGAGTGCGTGCAGTAGCAACACGGCACGTGTGAGAACGCGTTATTTTTAAGCGCGAAACGCGGAATCGACGCGACTCGCGGAAGTTGGCCTGGCTGCACGCAGCAGCAGCAGCAGCAGCAGCAGCAGAGGAGGTGCGAAGAAGCAAAATCAGACTAGCGCAGGAAGACAGATAAGGAGGGACGATAAAGCAGCGAGAGGATGAGAGAGAAAATAGGATGCACGTGTGTGAACAGCGCGACCCTTTGCGTCGCTAAGTACATACATATATGCTCTCTATTCGTGTCCCCTCTATAGCTTCGTTCGCCTTCTTTCTGCGCTAAAGAGCCAAATAAGACACTCGCAGGGAGAAAAATCGCGTGCGAGACGTGCATGCAGAGGCGTAACGGTCTCCATAGCCTGCGCTGAGGGAATGTCTCTCTCTCTCTCTCTCTCTTTCCCGCTTGCCCTTTACCGCGGTGGCGGCGAGGGGTCAATCGCGATCGACAATCTCGCGCTAGTTGAAGCCGCGACGACGGTCCTCTGTGAAATCCCCCCGCGTGTGCAGTGTGTAACGCCGTACCGATCACATTCTGGTCGGATCATCGCGGTATCGACAGCAGCAATAGCAGTCGTCGCGTTCCTCTATTGAACTGCGGCGACGATAAATCAGAGGCAGCTCGCAGCAAAAAGAAACAAAGAGCTTCATTAATTCGGTCGCGATTCCGAAAAAGGAGGCTGATTATCATTAAACATACTTAGCGCATCGTTGATTTGCTTCGGAGCTATACAGCGTATATAATAGTACACTCTGGGGCTGGGTGTATATGTATATGTATATATAAAAAAGAAAAAAGAGAGAAAAAATCGCGGCGACGGCAGCGCGCGTGCATAGCGTGCGCGAGTATAGAAGAGCGAGTAGCGAGCGAGCGAGCGCGTGCGAGCGAGGATTTCTCGTGGAAATCGATTTACATCGAACAACGGTCGAGGCACACCAACGACTTTAACGGACGCTGATTTATCGCGTAACGACGTCAGGCGTTCTCGATACAGGTTCTCGGTCAAGCGGACTCGCAAAGTTATGCAGAGGGTCATAAGAGTGCACTCGAAAGCCTGGGATTCCGCGGAGCGCCGCGATCGGCTCGACGATCTCCTTGAATTTACGCGCTCGTCGATCTTAAACCCGCTTTCGTAACACACTGCTGCAGCGGCAGCAGCAGCTGTGGAGTAGCCAAGAGAGAAAGAGAGAGAGGGACAAGTATGTGGGGCCTCATGCACGAGGAATTCTATATATCGCGCTTTCCCACGTGCGCCTTTATACATACCGATATTCCCTATTGTGCGAAAAAAAAGCTTTTCGTTTTTCGAGGTCACGATCGGCCCAGATTTACGGCCGAACCCGTCCGCTGCTGCTGCTGCTGCTGCTGCTCGCGGAGATACCCTTTCACGCGCGACTCTGCCAGCAGTTATACTACTCGCCTCCTGACCCGCGTACACAAGCGCGAAATATATGTGGACAACTGCTCGCGCGCGACGCGTCTTTTTTACACCAGCTTATAATCTCGATGCGTGCAGATGCTGCTGGTGCCGATGACACTCGATATCGCCGCGAGAGATCGGGAAATGCAGTGTGTATATGGTATATAATGAACGGCTGTGATGCGTTAACGAATAAAAAAGGCAGCTCTCGATGTGTGAACTCGCGCCTCAATGGCGGATCGAGGGAAAATAATTAAGGATGTTTTGCAGCTATTTTTCCCGAGCTCGGCGGCGATAAATTTACCATATTGCATAATTCCGAGATCAAGGAGGAAATTCAATTTTACTTGTAAAGCTGCAGCGGTGCACACTATCATCCGGTCTGTAATAACGAGGAAGCGCAGTTAGAGACCCTATTATAGACATTCTTCTGCCGGCGTAAAAATAATCCCTCGATAATTTTATGAAAAAGAAAATGAGAAATTTTAATTTTCCCCCCGCCGGAGGGCTTTTCTCCCCGATGCTTTTTTTCCTCGATACGCGCGGATGTATATATGTGCGGAGAAAGAGAGAGAGAGAGAGAGAGAGAGAAAAAAACTCCGTGTATACACGTATTATAAATAAGTTTACTGCACAGCACGCCACTCAAAGTAAAGTCATCAAAAAGAGGCGGCTTCTGCGAGAGGGGTGTGTATAGAGCGAGAGCCCAGGTTACCATTAGATTAACTCTTTAAAAGCGCGCACCCGTTCAGTGACAGGACTTTGTGCACTGGCGGCGGCACAAAAAACCCCTCCAGGAAACGAGCCGTAATAACTCCCGACTACTGTCTCCTCCCCTCAGTCGCTCTATACTGAAGCTCGTGTTTTTTGTACCCTCCTCGTCGTTTGCTGATTTGCAAGCTTCAAATTAAAAAATTAAACCGCTCCTCTACTCCGCGCAGCGCCTCACTTTTAACTCGGTTCGCTCCGTCTCCTTCTCTGTATAGAGAGCGCATCAGCTCTGCGGAGGAGGGCGACGCTGTATTTTCAGCTGACTTCTCATTGCCCGGTGAAATCGATGGGAAGAATCGCGCGACACTAATGGCATATATACATACGCTGCGAGAACTGCGACGTTCTCCGATAACCAGGAAACTGGTTTACGCGATGCTCTCCTCGCAGCTTATGTATATATGTAGGCCAGAGCAACGGGTATTTTTACTGTAGCTCCGAGTTGACACTCTCGATTTATTTATGCCTTATTTATGCGCTATATAGCCCGGCTAATACACTGTACCTATATTATACGATACACAGCATCAGTTACGGTACCTGCGCTCGAGTCGCATTAATCTCGTTGGAAAAATCGTCGCCAACCGCTATACACAGTCTGCAACTGCAATTATCGGAATGAATGTTCCTTTGTTCTGCTCGCGATGATGAAGGATGACGGGGCGAGCCGCAAAAAGAAAGAGCAGGAGAAAAAGTAAGGTATAGAAGCAGAGCAGCAAAGGTGTTGATGATCCGCTCTCCGCTGCAGAATTGGTGGGTGTGTAAATGCAGAGTGTAGGTGTCGAGAGGAGCTTGGCCGTGTGTCCCTCGGGGTGCGAGGAAAGGGCCTGGAGGGCGCGCGCTCGCTCGATGATTGCTCGAGCTGGTTAACTCGAGCTTTAAAGCCGTGTGCTCTGCTCGGAGGGGGTTAACGTGTACGTGTCTATGTAAAAGCGCGCTCGCGATGAATCTGCGAACGAGTGGGCGGAGGAAGGCCAAGAAGGCTTGAGAGCCTCAGCTACGCCGAAGTAATGCGGTAATTAAACTTTGGCCGCATTACGCTGCCGCTGCCGCCGCCACTACCACCGCCGCCGCCCTCAGCCTTTCCTCGTGTCGCCGGGAGATTGATGATGTGCTGCCAACAGCTATTCCTTCCCTCCTTCCTTCCCTCCACCTACTCTCATCTCTCCCCCCAGTGCCGCTAGGGCAGCTCAAACCCTCCCACGTTTAAAATCCGATTTCATTCAATCCGCCAAAATGTTCTCTCCTGTCGCTCTCGTATACTGCACTCCTATTTATATATAATTATAATCCTCGCACTGTTATGCTCGCTCGGAAAAATAAATCGCCTTTGTTATTCAATCTGCGACGCGACGTCAAACGCTCGAATTTTAAAACAATACGCCCTCATCAACACAGCAGCGCGAGTATCGCATTTAATTCGATAAACCCATACACTCGCTCCCGCGAACCTGTTTATCCAGAGTTATTATTTCGGGATAGGTATGGACGGGCTATTCATTCGTCAGAGACGCGCATACATAAAAGCCTTAAAATATGTGACACGCGTGATATATCACAGTGTAATGGAATACACATCATGCAAATTGACGGCTATGCAGATTTAGCTGCATTTACACGTGTCCCGATAGTCTCTCGCGTCTTTAATTACCCGAGCAGCTAAGAATACCGAGACTTTTTCTTGTTTGAAATTACATAGCAGCATCGCAGCAGCAGCAGCAGCAGCAGCAGCTTTTGAGCGAGAATATAATATGAGTGGCGGCGAGAGTTTTCCGTCGACCAGCTGCGTTGATAGCATGATTTGAGAGCGAGAGCGAAAGGCTGCTGCTGAAGAATTTGCGTGCGCCCATTGTAAGGGAGGATGAGTGAGTGGATACGACTGTAATGATTAAACTGGGTGTGTCAGAAAAGAAACATGAAATACCTGTTTGCGCGCGCGCGCGCCCTTATAATAGGCTGCTACGCTCGTTCCGAGAAGGCTGATGCAGCCGCGGCTTAATGAAATAATGACTACGCGAGGCTGATTAACTCTCCGGCGCCCCCTCTCTCTCTCTCTCTTTCTCTCCTGGTATTGAAAATTAGCATGGCAAATTCCATGTAATAACGCGTAATAATGTTAATGCATCAAACAAGACTGCTATGCGTTTGATGACTCTTCCTGCGATTTCTCTGACACGTTGGCTCTATATACAGTAGAAATCGAGAGTGGGAGAGAGAGAGAGGGAGTTGAAAGTTTTCGCAAGAAGGAGAAATAGCAGAGAGCGCGCGTTGGAACCTAGGCAAATATTCAATTAAGCATTCGCCGAGTCTGCGCTTAGATCTCAATTAGCCCGACGAGCAGCTGGAGATCGAGCGAGCTCACTTTCCCTGCATACGTATATATATATGTGTACATATATAACCCGAGTTGGCGAATGTAAATCCATAATAGCTCGGCAGCTCGGCTTTTGCTAACTATATCTTTCCCTCTTTGGCTCTGCTCGACGTTCTCACAGTGTTCGCAGCCTCCTCCTCGTCCTCGGGGGGCCTTATCGTCCCGTGCGATACGCTGCGCAGAGGTGGCGTGTCGCGCTTTCTCTCTCTCTCTCTCTCTCTCTTCGGCGGGTTCTGCTCGGCTGGAATCGCGATTAAAGATCTTGTCACGGAGTGGCATTACGGCTCGGTACACGAGGCCTCGGCCCTATCTACAGTCGCGCGCGCCCAACTATTTGCATTGGCAACTGAGAAACAGAGAGAGAGAGAGAGAGAGAGGCAACAGCTCATAAGTTGTTTATTTTTCGTCCTGGAGAACGGTGGGGACGAGGTTCGGTTGTTCCTCTGTCCGCCGGCAGCGATGATATCTAGATCATGTTCCGACGCCCAAGATAAGGCTTTCGCGGTTAGCCTCTCGCGCTCTTTCTCTCTCTCCCTATACTCATTTCTCATAGCCGCTGCAGCTCTATGTTCTAAGTCTCCTGCGCGAAGACATCATTAGTTAAGCTTTGCTGGCTATCTCACTCAGAGGGCATTGTGAGCTGCAGCAGCGATAATCATATTTTCTTTCAGCGAGCTCTGCAGTGTCCCAAGGTATTCGCAATTTGCGGAACGTCGAACTTCCGAGTAATGATTACAAATGTAAATCCCCGCGCGAGACCCGCGGAAAGTGGCTTAGCACGCTCGATTTACTCGGAATCAGCTATACTCGCTCTCTTAGCCGTCGTCGCCGACGACGTCGGTTTCTTCTTTATCCGGTACTTAGTTGGCCGAGAGAGCGCCTTACGGAAGCTACTCTCTTCTGTACGCCCCTCAAGAGAGAAAAAGAAAGAGAACGAACAAGAAAGACTAAATTTGCCCACTCAAAAGCCTCGAGAGCCGAGTGATGGGGGGGGGAGGGGGAGCCGTACTTTTCAAAGACTACAAAAATTAAGCGCGCAAAGCAAGAGGCTAAAAGGAAAACACGCTCAATGACCAGAAAGAAGAATCCGAGAAATGCGCTAAGTGCAAAAAGTAATCAACAGCAACAAACAAAACTCGCTGGCTCACCCCTTCCCCCCCACCCCCCATCGTGTCTCTCCCCGGAATAATGAGAAAGCGCATTTCTATATAATATAAACCAAGTCGCGCCGAACACGCCGCAAAAACTTTAGCTATTATGTCCAAACATTTTTTTTCTTTCGACACAGTTTGCGAAAGGGGGTAGCTATAGCTATATACGTATAGGAGCAGCTATAGCTCGTCAGCCATCTTCCGCTGATGAGGCTACGACGCGTATAGCGCGCAGGATTTATTAGTCGCACATGCCGTCGCGTAGAGTCCTTCTAATGATGACTATCTAGGGTCGATCGGTCGGACGGCAAACTTTCAATCCCCTTTTCGTCTTAGCCCGCTGCCGCGCAAAATCACGAGGCGCGAGAGGAGCCAACGGCTCGTGCCCGCGGGGCTTTAATTGCGGGCTGCCTTCGCTGCTGCAATGACGGAGCATTCTCACCACGAATAATGCTTTACGCTCGTCAATGCTATATCCTCCTGCTGCTGCTGCTGCTGCTGCTTCTTCTTCTTCTTTCATTCTTCAACGGCCTCCTAGTCCTTTTTCCTTTTCTTCTGGCACGTCTTCTTCTTGCTGCTCAACGCGCGCCGCCGCAGAATGAGAGAGAGAGTAAGTCTATACATATATATACTGCACCTATCGTTTCTTCTTTATTCCGCGAGAATTATGTGACACGTATAGGCTCGTTTCGCTGCACTGCCGCCTCTCGTATATCTATTACCCCTGCGAGTATAATAACATACTTTTATTCTTCGTTGTCACTCGTTTCGCACTTTACCGCATCTTCCTCCTCTCTTCGCATCACATGCTCTAAAGCTTTTTTTTCTCAATCACGTGTGCGATGTTACAGTCTCGTTCGTAAGCGATTCGAAACTACTCGCTGCGTAAAAGCTCGAGTTTTCGCATATACGTATAGCTATTAATTAGCTAAATACACTTTCTCGTGCAAACGGGAGCGGCATGCAGTGTTTGCCGATGCCTTAAGTAGATTAATTCTGCTACTCGCAAATGCGTTAGAGTATGTCTGTGTATAGTTCACATGGAACGCCGAGAAATCTGCCGAGATTAAAGACGTCAAAGGCGTATTGCGATTTAAATATTTGGAAAAGAGCTCTCCGACGGCTAAAGAGTACATATTTTGATGGAACGGAAATAAAAAGTAGCGACAGCAAATATAGCGCACCCTCTCTCTCTCTAGACGGGCTCATGCATAAAGATTGCACTTTCGCGTAGTTCCTCGAGGGGTATAAGATCGCAATGTCGGAAGTGGTCGAGTGATCTCCGCCGAGAGACGGAAGCTCTCCTGCTCCGATTAAACTTCTTAAGTTTGTCGCTATATACTCTCTCTCTCTCTCTCTCCTCTCTGTTAGCCCAAGACTCTTTTCCTCTCGCGCACGGTCTTCGCGCGGCTTGTTGTGCGCGCAGTTTTACTGACTCTCCTGAAGCAGCAGCTATTTCATCCCCGGCAATCTTAATCCGCGCGTTTGCCGGGAATGCGAAGCTTTCCTCGCCGGCGAAGGCCAATCAAGTAACGACTAATCGATATTCCCCGGCGCTTTCCTTCTAAGCACTTGGAAATTCATTAAATTTTCCATCACCGTGTCCCGAATAAATTAGCATGATCTGCACATATAGCGCTGCATTACTCGCTGTATATACCCTACATAATATATAACAGTAAAAAGCCGCTGATGCGTTTCCGCTGTGTGTGTGAGGGTGTATGGCCTTGAGAAAAAAAAATGGATAACACATGCAAGAGAGAATGACTAGCGGGTGCGGGGGGCATCAAGTTGATTAGGCAACTCTGCTTATCTGCTGATTAGCAAGCGCATTAAAACGCTCGGGGACTGCTGGCTCTAATTCGAATGATCACTCGCAATTAGCAGCAGCGAGGAGAGAATAGAGGCGCTAGATGGAAGGGTGCGGGACGGGGGGGGGAGTAAGAGCCGCGAGTGTATATGGGGAGAGGTGTAATCTTGGCAGCATCGTCTTATCGCGTACGCGAACCGGAAGAGGAAAGCCCGCGAGCATCTTCGAGGCAGCAATTCTCGCGGGTGTCAGTGTGCAACTCTCATGAGTCTCTCTCTCTGCCTTACGCCTCCATCACGCCCCTTTTTTGCCCTTTTCCTCGCGCCTTATGCCGCGTATAGATGTATATACATATATACGTACATAGCTGGAGAGTCTCGTCGTCGTCGTCGAAGCCGGCGCTCATAATAATTATTTTCCCATATGCAGCAGCGCTCCGTAGCGGGCAGCGGCTGTACTACTATACTACTAGGTATATAACGAACAAACCAGTAGCTAGCGGCTACTGTCCGCCGTGATTTATAACAATTTCAGGCTCAAACTCTTTCTCTCGCAGCAGCAGCATCAGCAGCATCAGCAGCAACGGCCGAGATGCAGCTCATTCACGATTCCCTTCCGTCTTGGTCAAGGTGATCCGCGGACATCACCTCGCGCTCCTTCCTCTCTCTTTCTCTCTTGCGCGTTGAACGCGGCTGCACAGCATTCTCCTCGCTCACTGTTCTTCCGCTGCTGCAGCTAGTTCTTCGTCTTTCTTTTGTTTCAGCGAGAGAGAGGGCCGGCCTTTTCGCTTGGCGACTTACCTATACCAACCGCGGCCGTAGTATATTTCTGACGTTCGCATGGGAATTAATGAATTCCGACTGGCGAGTGATCGATTAATAACGGCTCTTCCCTTGATCGATAGGCACAATCATCAGCCATCCGCCTCGCTTTAATTATATACGCTATTTTTATCACTCCTTTCATCGTCTCTCGGCGCGAGATTTTTATAGCGGATAGTCTGCGCTCCTGATGCCAAAGTGCTCGGTCCCGATGCAGCCGATTAAGAACTAACTGGGCAGCTTCGTTTTAATGAACGAGGAAGACAAATAATAGCTCGAGAGTGCTGCTCGATACTATCTCCATCTCTCTCTCTCTCTCTCCCTCTCTGTTCGCGGCAATTTTTCCATGGCGGAAGAGAAGAAAAAAGTGCGCGTCTGCCAAGTTGGGGCTGCATGTATATATATGCATAGGGAGATGAGCTTGTATCCTACAGCCATTAGGATTTACGAGTGTCGATCAGCGCGACGAGAGTGGGAGTTACGCGGGTGGCCAGGAGGAAAGGGAGAGAGAGGGAGAGAGAGAGGAAAGGTCGATCGTCGATCATCAGCCGGTATATACGTCCTCGTCGTCGTCTCGCACACGGGCGAGCCTATATATCGGCCGATGACTCGGTATGCGGACACGATTTGTTATCAGCCCCCGGGGTTAAGCGTTTCCCAGAGGTGCGAGGGAGAGCGCACTCCTCCTCCTCCTCATCGTCATCCTTTTCTCTCGGGCGCTACCCGCCCGTGTGCTTGCACAGACCGCCATTATCTGCCTGGTCTAACCCCGCAGAGCCTTTATCTTTCTCTCTACTGTGGCTTCTTTTTTTCTTCTTGCGCGCCGCATATACTCCGTCCTATATCCTACTGCCAGTCTTCGTTACCGCGATAAACCAGCCAGTTCATAACCATCGGTCAACTTGACCTGTCGATTAGTCATCAAACGGAGACGGCAACTCGGAGAAAAGCTCCTACTGCTGCTGCCGTAGAGCCTTAATAGGCCGACCTTCATTAGCGCGAGAGTCACGTAAGAAGCGCTAATTACGGCGCGCCGCATGTCGACGCGTGCGCGCACGCGAGCTCTCGATTCACCTCGTTATATACGTATACACCTCTTCCCTGTAATACCTTGCTGCTATAACAGCCGTATTTACTCTTTCTCTTTCTCTATCTCTCTATATACTGTAAATGTTTCACTCGAAGAAAAAGTGCACATAACGATCGTTTCTGTATATATATAACGTGCGCGCGTGTCATACACTGCGAATCTGATTGAGAGCTAGTTGCTGGAATCGCACTCGGCTGCAGGACTTTCATTCGCTCGGCAGAATATTAAGCGACAGCAAGTGTGAGAAAGTAATGCCGGACTCCGAGCGAGAGAGCACTTGCTATTTAGAGCCATGCACTCGGCAATTCTCGGAAGAGCGTGTGCACAGAGAGGCGCGAGCGCAATAAAAACTCGTGTACGCACTTTGTCTTATTTAACGAATTGCACACGTGTGCATCAGCCTGCTGGACGTTGACCCTTCTCTTTCTCGCTCTCGCACGCTCGCTCTCTCTTTCTCTATTTGTTTATAACAAAATATCGGAAATTAGCGCTCTCCGACTAGACCTGCTTGTTACAGCTGAGTACGCAATTTAAGCTCTTGACGTGGTCGTTACTTTCTGGCGCGCTGCTGCGCAGCTTTTTTGCCTATATATCCGCCGCCGCCGCCGCCGCCGCCAAGCATAAACAAGAAACTTTACTACTTGGCACTCTGCGAGAAGTGATGCTTCGTTAACACTGATTCTCTTTGCGCCATATACTCGCAATGACGCTTCGCGTCGTTTGAATATGACACTCCGGCAATCAGCTGTCGGTTGGGAAAAAAGAACAGATCCCGCGTCGTCATCGCGTTTCCCCTGAAATCTAATTGTGAGTATTAACACGAACTGCCGTGGTCCTTGGAAAAAATCGGCGAAGAAAGAGGAGCTCGTTAATAGGTGTGCGCGCGCGCGCGCGCGAGCTCCTTATAGACGTTTTAATCGGGCGTAAAAACGGGGTGGGGATCGAGAGCGAGAAAGAGAGGAAAGAATCGAGAGTAGCTTTTTGCTCTTCGCAGCGACCTTGATATATCCTTGCGCGTGTGCATGCGCGTGGAGCGTCGTTGACTCGGGCGCATTAAATAAGGAAAGCCCGGAATGCAGCTGCTGCTCCAACAATAGTCCCGATTTAGTCGACCGAGAAAGAGCCTGTGTGTGTGTGTGTGTGTGTGTGTACGTTTTCTCTATACCACCGCACGGCTGATGCCGAGAGAGGTCGATTTTTAGGATCCGCTAATTGCCTTTCTCTGCTCTCGTGCTCGGCTTTTTTCATGCCAAAAGCTATTTATCCTCCCATACTCGCCGCCGTTGCTGCCGTCTCTCTCTCTCTCTCGGGCGGTAATTTATTCAAAGTAAAAAGTTGAGTCGTGAAAGTGACACGAAATGAGAGTTTAAATCCGCGAAATAAGAGGGCAGATTATATTCTGAAAAAGTTAACAAGATTCAGTGCTGAGCGAGAGACGAGTCGTCGTCGCGGCGACGCTGCGGTGCAGCGGTGTCTTGTGCGCGGGAACAAAATAAAAAGTCGCCAAGAGAGAGAGACTATTATGGAGTTGGATTTGAGGGAGTAGCTAAATTGCACAACACGCTGCCGAGCTTATAATGCATTCGTCTACCAGTATAGTGCCAGGACAAGGCTTCTCTCTCGCTCTCTATACAGCGCATGCAGATTTAAGTAGCGACGATGAAATAACTCGTCCTCGCGCAATGACACGTGCGTGTAAACGAAGACACGGCTCCGCGCGCAGAGAGTGGCTTATATAAAGTCACTGCATTATTAGGCGGGCATTGAATCCGCCACTGCACACACACACACACACACACACACACAGCGTGTACTTGCCGAGAGAGTGAGATAGGGGGCGAACGTCTGCCTAGTGCTGAGTGAAAATATAATTTCCGGACCCCGAGAACTCTCGCTCTCCCACTGCTCGTTTCTCCTCTCTCTCTCTATTACTCCCGAGAAATCGTTCGAGCCACTCCCCGACCCTCTGCTGCCGCCTGGCAGCTCGCTCACACACGCACACATACACGTATGCATATCTATTTAAATTGCAAGTTCATTGAGGTGGAAGTTGGCCTTATCAGCTTGCTGAAATCCTCAATTCTCCAGGCTCTCCATAGAGAGAGTTCTGCCGCTACCTATATGTAGTGCTACTCCTGAATTCTATAGATATATATATATATTATCCACTACTCCTACGCTTCCTTTTTTTCATTCCCATACTCCGGCAGAGGAGCAAACTAAACACGAGTTGATTATAGCTACTTTCGGCAAGCCTGCTCGCGGCAACTTTTGCCCCGCTCCTCTGCAATAACTTTAATTACCCAAGCCAATATATATGTGTATTATCAAGCAGCTCGTTTTTTGTGCGCCGCCGTGTATAATTTCGTTTTATATCGAGGCTTTGCTTTATCATTATCCGTACAAAGAGGCTTTCGAAACTTCCCTGTTGTACTTTCGGCAAAACAAATATAATCAAGGGCACGGAAGAGGAAGGCAGCAGCAGCAGCAGCGGTTCACATGTATATCTGTATGTGCTGTGCAGCATTCGGCGATCCAACTCGGCGGAAGGAAATCAGCGGAGGCGCCGGCATGGTTCGTTGCGCCCACTGGGCGTTGGGCTAGGTCAAGCGAAGCGCGAAAATTCGCTTGGACTGTTGCGGCGACGGCGGCGGCAATAAGACCGTCGGCGGCTGGCAAATAATTTCTTCAGCATGACAATGCGACAAGCCGACCGGACTAGCGCGCAAAGTAGCTATTCGTGACCTGAAGCACACGCGGCTTTTTGCAAATTTCCATGAAACAATACACCGCGAGTATTAATCAGGTCTTCTTGCTCGCTTGTCTGGGCTGCCTGTTCCGTGCTCGCCTACCCTTTAAGCGGCTTTTCCTCGTCTTCTTTTTCATCCTCTGCTCTTCTTCTTCTTCTTCTTCTTCAGGTCTTCTTCTGCTGCTAGCCAAGTGGACTGCTCTCTCTCTCTCTCTGTCTTTTTATCGTTGCAGCTCGCGCGGGAAGGTCGTTTCCGAGTTGGCGCAAAAAGAGTCGCGACTTTTTTTCCGCTAATGCAGCTTCGTTACGGAAGGCTTTAGCTCTCTTTTGACTTGTCATAAAATCCAGCTCCGCTTTCAAGCGACAGAGAGACAGAAAGGAGCAGCTTTTTGATTGGCTTGATTGTGAAAAGTGAAAGCCGAGTAATTAGTTATAAACAGCGCGCGAGATAAACCCGGCGCGAACAAATGACCCCGAATGAAGTCAGTATTTTCCATGCACGCACACGCGCGCGCGCGCGCGGGGCCGTGTTTGTTTGACAAATAGAGACTAGCCTGGTCGTTTTGTTAGAGCGAGAGCGAGTCTGTATGAGCTCGTCGCCGGTCCTCTCGAAAATGTATTTACGAGTGTTTTTGATTAGCCGCTTTTGAACTGATGACTGGCGCTGCGGCAGTTCGGGAAAAGCGGGTCGCGCATCGCTGAACGCCAGCAGCAGCAGTAGCAGCGGCAGCGTACAGTAGCACAGAGTGGAGAATATCGCGCGCGTATTTTGCAATTAATCCTAAATACGGTTACGCGAGATTAGAGCCTGAATTAGCGCATTCAATTAACATTTACCAGATAGCAGTGTACCGTTAATGGTGGCCCTATTTCATTGGATTTCTCGGGATCCCTGCTGTCGGACGGTTTCTAGCTCCCTCTCTCTCACTCGCGCATGTGTGTGTGTGTGTGTATGTATGCGCGCGCGCGGCGGGTTTGCGATGCCGAGCGCGCGCGCGATAATAAGAACATCCATTTGCCCGGGGGATTTGTTTTTCGTGGCCGACTCGCGCTACTGCGCTGCCGCTCGTTCGGAATGTGTGTGTATGTGTGTGAGTGTATGCACACGCCTGCTGCTGCTGCAACACGTATTTGTCTGAAAATACGAGCTTCGCCCTATGCGAAATTCGGTAATGGAAAGCCCTGCTCTGCCGAGATACGCGCTCTTCCGTCCGAAAACTTATGCACCACGGCCTCTGCTAGCTGTCTCTATATGCCTTTGCGCGTTTCACTCTGCTAATATGCACTCTCATTATCCCGACGCGGATTTTTCGAACGCCTGCTTTGAATCGTCAATTCGACGATAATTTTCATTGCTGCATCTCTGTGTAATTTTGCCGTAAACAATTATGAATAACTTTCGCTGCGCCGCGCTCGAAACTAACATTTTAATTGCATCAGAATTCTTCGTTGGAACGTCCAGGCCAAGTGAAAACTGTCAAATACAGAGGTGCGTTGAGTGAATGAAGTAATTTTCCTTTGAAGACCCATATGGACACTATGTATATGCAAGAGAGAGAGCTGAGAGTCCAGCAGCAGAGCAGTAGCAGGCGCCGGGATATAAGCTTTGCGCAACGAAATTCGAAACTCGGACAGAGAAATGGAATAAAAGGGACAGGTCGTCCATCCTTTGCAGCGGTGCAGCAGCAGCAGCGAAAGAGCCGCTGCAGCTGAGAAAAGAGAGTTATATAGAGCGTCGGGATTTACTATTTCTATGGGAGAATTTCGCACAGCAGTAGCAGCAGCAGCGAGAGATGTCTATACGACGATGCGGGCGGTTTAATCGAATAGCGCGTAATTCTATTTGACCTCTAATGCCGCAGTGGCTCTCCTACACTGCTCGCTGCTGCGTCGAAAGAGGAGAGAGAGTCAGCCAGTGGCAGCAGCAGCAGGCTTTTCTCCATTCGATCCTTTTTCAGTGAAATAAAATTTTGCCACGGCTGCACTCACTCGTAGAAAAGCAAAAAAAGAAGAGGAGCCATGCACTGGACGCGCGAGAGAAGGAGAGATAGATGAGAGGCCTGAGCTCCATACTCTGTAGCTCTACTGCAGTGTGTTGTATATAGTCTCTCTCTCTCTGTGCGGCGGTGACTTCGCGACGTGAAATAGCCTGCGTATATAGTATACACCGAGGAGGTTCGGGCACACAAAAATTACCGTATCTAAGCGAGACAAAAGGGTTGCCGGGAGAGAGAAACGATCGCTTCCACATACAATGTCGCGTCACGCGCCGAGCATACAAATCGAGGGCTCCGTGGACGGCATACCAAAGACTCTTTTTCTACTCTCCTCTCGCTCTCTCTCTCTCTCTCTCTACCTTATACTATGCCCGGCCGCGAGTCGCTGTCTCTCCGTCTCGTTGCTGCAGCGGGAGGCATTTCTTCGTCGTGGCTTAAATTTCTGCGACTTCGCAGCGTGACGTTGACCGATGCCGACGGAAAGAAGTCGTGCCTCGCCGACTCGGCTCTCTCTCTCTCTCTCTCGCTCTACACCGCGCGCGGTATAGAGCTAGAGCAGAGCTCTCGGAGAGACGCGATACACGTATCCGCTGTGTATAGATATAGCGCAGCAACCTTTGCATCGTCGCCGGAATCAGCGTCACTTAGTCGCACACATGCGCCTAGTGCTATAGGCTGCTGCCCCCTTAACTTCAATCTCGCGCGCCACCTTCTCTCCTTGATCTTTTTTCTCGCTTTGCCTCTCGACGTCCTTCTGCTCGTCTCTCTTTCTCCGTTTCTGGCTTCTTCTCCTTCCTTCTTCCTCTTCTACAAATTAATACGAGGACACGCGCAACGCGATTGTTTGTCAAGCGAACGTGTGTTCTCCTGTTGTGTGGAGAGAGTTGCAAGCGTTATATTTTTCTCGCTTCCACGTTTGCTTTTTTTCCTCTTCTTTTTTCAATTCCACATGGTGTTAGCCGCGGAAGATCATCGATAACGTCAGGCTCGGAATCCCCTTTATCTATATAGCCTCGCGGTTTTTATCATCGACGTTAAGTCGGATCTATATAAAGGATTATCCCGCAGCCGGTGCGTCCATGGATGGCTCGTAAAGGTGAGCGCAAAGAGAGAAAGCTGCGCAAGCGTGATCTCCTGCGTTATATGAACGATCTCTGGGCTTTTGTTTGTTTATAATGGCGATGGCGCGCGGGATATGTCCTGAAAACTTTTCAACATGAATTCGGTGCGCGTCCAAGTTTGTTAGGAGGAGAATGAAAAAGTTTAAAGATTAGGATCGCATAAGCAGAGAAGAAGAAGAAGAAGAAGAAGAAGAAGAAGAAGAAGCAGTAGCCGAGCACGGCCGTTTTTCCACAGCGTGTGCATACGCATGCAGAGGCAAGTGCAGGGCTTTAACTATGTATATATATATAGCTGCGCGTATATAAAAGTGAATGTAGCGGGCCGCCGATCTCGTGCATCGATTTTCGCTTCCCTCTTCTCCTCTGTGTTCCTTCTTCTCCCTCTTCTTCTTCTTCTTCTTCTTCGTCTTTTTCTTGTGCACTTCCGGCGGATCTGATTGCGATCCGCAAACGATCCGTAAATATCGCGAGCGCGCCGGGAATCGCAGAAATCGCCACGGCGAATCGGCTGCCGCTCGGCGCAAGAAACGTCGCGGAAAACGAGCGTTTTCCTTCCAACTTGCTGCCGCTGCTGCTGCATGAACCTATTCGCGTCCTGGGATTCCTCGCCCTCTGCTATCCTCCTCGTCGTGCAGCTCGCGACCAAAAAATATCATCGCATGCCCGAGAAGTTGTATCGTCAATAAAATTGCCCAGCGAGCACTTTTATATCGGCTCGCAATGATGCCTGCGATGTACGGCAAAAAATATACCAATTATCGATTCTCGCAATATAGTCTGCTTCTTATATAGAGGTGTATATACACTTGCTACTATTGCGTGCGGTTTTATTGTTGGAATAATGCGTATATAGATTTAAAGCAAGTGTGCGGTGTACATACGCCGTGTGTAAGTGGAGAGGAGAAACAGAGAGGAATCGCGTATTCGATATATAAGGGTGGCCGACCGAATCCGATCGTCGAAAAGTGTTTACCCTCTTCGGAGAACCTTAAGTTCTTCTCGGCGGTGCGACTACAGTCGGAGCAGTTCGCAGACGGAAGAGAAAGTGTAGGAGGAAAGGGGAGAGAAAAGCGAAGATCGATATACGCCCGCAGAGACATGAGACGAAGCGTAAAAGTCACTCGTGAGGTAAATACAGTCGATTGCGAGAGATGGCGAATCCTCTTTAGCTGAGCTGTTTGAATACGTCGTCGTCGCGACTGCTTTGAATAATACATAATTGACGGGAAGAATCATTCGTCGGTGTGTAATCTCTCGCTCTATCTCTCGCATGCGCTGTTTCGGGATAATAATTCGCCCACGTCAATAGCAACGCAGTATAGTTTTGCCACTCTGTTATTGAAATTAATCCTAATGTATAGTGAGTGAGAGAGAGAGGTCTGTTTTGGTCATCTGATAAATGACCAGAACACCGTACAATTTCCGGTCAACAAACTACAAATTTATGCATATCGAGGTTATTCAAAAGCAGCTACAGCTCAATTTGAATGTAAACGACAGAGAGTGAGCCAATCTGTAGCGGTAATCTTTTGTCAAAGCCTGCTGTATTCCTGTCTGTATATCCGTTGAGGCATATCGAATTTTTAGATGAGTTACGATTATCTCATTGGCGAATAACTAAATACACCGATAGAGAGAGAGAGAGAGAGAGAGATAGAAAGAGGGGGGCTGTACGTCTATCTCTCGCCACGACGAGGACTGCATGAGCGCGGGCGCGAGTTAGAGATAAGCGGAAAGGAAGTCCTGATCGGAATTTTGAGATTGTATCCGAGAAGTAGCAGCTCAGCACTAGCATAAGGTTAAAGAAGTCGCGCGGCGGCTGTAGGGCTTTAGGCGTGGCGTGTATCAGTGCCTTAGTGTGTTCTTTATCTGGCATTGTCAAGTCCGCTGTGTATACACACGTGTTGGAGTGTCGCAGACTGATATTTCTATACGTAAGCTCTCTCTCTCTTTCTCTCTCGGAGCATCGAACTCTATTATACAGAGAGAGAGCTCATTTGGAAGGACGTTTGCGTTCCGCACGCGCGCAGATTACAGTTGACTATCGATTTTATATTCTCTGCCACTGCTGCTGCTGCTCGTAAGCTTGAAAACGAGGAGCTCAGTAGCATTATCGAGTCGTGGAAAACAATATTGCCGAGCGGTTTGTTTGCATATAAGGCTCGTTCGCATGCATTAACACCTACTATCGGCCGGACGCTGATGGCGCGTGAAACGATGCAAAGTCTTAATACGATAGCGATCGCAGAGACCGTTAGCCGCGCGGAGCCGGTAATTTCGAGGTGACGCTCGCGGTATATACTATACCTACCTATACATGTATATACATATACTGCCGTGCAGCTGACTCAGTCCGGCGCTGCATCAGCGGCCGCAACCAGTTTCTCGGATTCACGGCCGGCGAACCGGTACCCATTTGGGTCGTACACTTGAAACCCAGTCCCCGATAATCCGCGACTCGTATACGTATGTATATATCTATACATACATGCACTGGTTTAAAAATAGCCGCTGATGTCGCTCGTGCTCGCGCGCGTCCCGTATGACCGGGAGCAGCGGCGGCGTAGGTGGCGGTCGCGTATAAAGCCGCAAGTCAGGTGAGTGGGCCGCCTCGACGCGGGGGGCACACCGCCGTTACTCTTTCCCAGCCGCAGTCCGAAAAACTCGCACGTCCGATATTAACCGGTTACCTCATCCGCCGCCGCCGCCGCCGCCGCCGCCGCCGCCGCCGCTGCTGTTGCAGCACGCGAGGGAGCCCAATAAATATACCGTTGTCGCGAGAGCAGCTGACTCTGATTGAATATAACGCTTCGTAATGCTGAATCGCGCCGAAATTCTTCTGAATCGGTTCTCTTTTTCATATAGGTATAGGATCAATCCTCGACTGTAAGCATCGACGCACACTGCAGCAGAGCTATTATCCCGGGTATCCCGTTGCTATATTGCTATTAGATGTATATTTATACGTGCTATTTATCCGGTGCTTGCGCGTGTCATTCGATCGTTATATGAAAGGCTGCATGCACGTATATATACCTATAGAGGCAAGTCTTTGTTTAGGCAGCAAAAAGCTCTGGGCAGAGGCATGCGGTAAACGTCGATCTTGATCTAGGCGTAGCCATTGCATCGGGCCGCGAGCTGTCCATCGGCGCGCGCGCGCGCTCGCACTCCCACTTATATAGTGTATATATACGTGTATATATGTATATATATATATATCCTCCCGGGCCTTTGTCGCTGCGCGAGATCCGAGCCGCGGATTATATCGCGCTGCAGCACAGCAGAGTGTTGGACCGGTAGGTTGTAAACTCGTTCCTTCCGCGGCGAATCGTGTTTGGCGCGCATATCTATGCGCGCACGTGTATGTATATGTATATATATACACACTGATGCATCACAATGCCAGAACTGCCGAGCCGGGTCACGCTCTGCGTGCCCTACAGGCGCGTGCTGCTTCGGCATCGACTCAATCGCGTCTCAATGCCGTTTTTCGCCATCATTTTTTCTATTCTTTCAGCGCTACACACATATAGGCGATTTCATTATCGTGACTTTGACATTCGCTCTTTATATTTACCGCGCGCACGCCGCTGCATCGCCTGGGAAAACTAAACTTATATGTGTGTGTGTGTACATTATACTACGTGTGTGTAGGCCATAAGCGGATAAATCTACAACGAACAATTCCCCGCGAGTCTCAGTCAATAATCGTCGGAAATTTCAGGTAAATAGACTTTTAAATTAAGCGCGACTTCTGCGAAGCGACTTGTGTGTGTGTGTGTTTGTATGCATTTGCGTGTAATTGTGAGTAATTAGCAGTAGCGCAACGATGGTTAATTAAGAATGAAATCGCTGCCACGACGGCGTTTCTTCCCACGCATCGGAATTGTATAGGTAGCATGTACTGTTAAGATATACTCGCTCGTTAGGAAAGCTATATAACGTATCCGAGCGTGTGTGTTGTGTGCAGTAGCAGCAGCAGCAGCAGCAGCCGAAGGTAATAATGAAAACGTTTGTTTTTCACGTGACGAAAACTCACGTCGCGTGCAGACTCGCAAAGTAGCGAAATTAAGTCCTCATTGAAATAAGGCGGAAAAGTGAAGGAGCGCGTATAACACGTGGCTAGGCGCAGCTCTTTATGTGTACATATACACACATAGCTGAGCGTCAGTTTCTCGCGTGCAGCTCTTCTTTTTCCCCTCTCGTATACTCTCGTATACATAGCTTCCTCTATGGGTATAGCGAATGCGTGCGCGCGCTCGCTTCCGGCGAAGCTACTCCGACTCGTCGCCAATTTGGCGCGTAATGACACACACACGGAGTATATAGCTGTATAGTCATAAGTCATTCATCGCGCAACGGTAAGCGCAATTCGGGAAGTGTATATACATGGCGGCAGGAAGTATTACGACTGCCGCCGCCGCCGCCTTCTTGCTGATGAGACGCGTTGCCTCTATGACCCGACGACCAACTCGCTCGTCCGCGCGCGCGAGCGAGCAACGTCCTTGCACGTGCTCCGTCGAGCGACTACTGCTCCTAATAAGGCTACGGCCTTCTCCCTGCGGCTTCTTCCTCTCTGTCGCTCGCTTAAATTCTACTCCGAGTGCACGCATAAATTTGCCAAATTTTTTTCATTGCTTCCCTGAGCGCGAAAATTCACGGCATATAATACTGCTGAACGACACGGAACCAATTATTAGTTCCCGCTCGAGCTCGCGCGAAAATAATTATCTCGCTTGAATAAGACGATAAAGCTTTTTTCTCCGCGGTGATGGCCGCTATAAATATAGTCTAGTTCTGTTGGCTGCGCGCAGTCGTGTAAAAAGCCGGCTTATAGCGTCTCATCGCGGCGGCAGTTCTCTTCCGTTGCATTATTTCTTATATATACTATATACAGCAGAGATCCTTCCTTCTTCTGCGCTGTTCTATAGGCGCGCTTTTTGTCACTCTTTATCCGCCGCGGCGCTTCTTGCAACTACGTCTCCTTTCGGTTTCTCTTTACAAGAGCAGCTGTCGACGGCCTCTCTCCTTTCTGTCTCTATCTCATCTCCTCTCCGTCGCTGGGTGATAGAGGAGCGTATCGGAGCTGCTGATCGGCCGCTGACACCGAATCCCGCGCGAGCAGCAGTAGTCCGTCAGTTCCGGAATCTCGGAGAGAGATCCCTCCACCGGAATCGACCACTCCCTTCTGCTGTTCTACCCGCGCTCGTCTCTTTTCCTTCCGCCGGATAACCACTCGATATTCCTCGTACTTTCTGCCGCAGCGTTAAAGAACTTTCATTTTGCTCTCTGCAAGCGCGACATCTGAAAGTAAAATTCTTCCACCTACACGTATCTAGGTATACGAGCAATGATGAGTTGAATTCGCGGTGGGAAATCTGATTTAGGACTGAATGCCAGGCTCGCGCGCGATACATCGCACAAAGGATACTGCAGCTGCTATATATATACATACACACGCAAATCGCCGCATCCGCAGCTCTGAGCCGAGAGCAACAGATTGGACTCGGAAGAGGGATAAGCCGATTCGACTGCGTTGCGCTCTTTTTCTATCTCTCTCTCTATATACACTTGGATTGCCTCTCTTTTTCCCCTGCATGTGCGACGGGACGTTATCGAGCTCTTTATTAGATACCGAGTAAATTGAGATTGCGCGCGAGAAAATAAGCGAATAATTTGAGAAGAGCGCCGAGTTAACTCGCGGAAGAAAATGTTGTCTTACGTGTTTCAAGAGAGTTGTATACCGAGGGAGCGAACGTTGTGTATATCATTGGTAAAGTTTGTATATTTGTCCGGAGCATCGCTTGAAGGATCGCGGAAGGGAATATGGTAGGGAAAGTTTGCCAGTTGTCTAGTGACTCACGCGTGGCACTTGGAAATTCTATGAATCCTGAATACCGAAGAAGGGAGGGGGAGAGTTTGCAGGCAGACGCGAGGACGAAGACCGAGACGACAAGTTGTATGGCGACTTGCGACAAGTTGTTGGAACAATCGAAAAGCCCGTCCAAGTTTTTATCTACTTAACGAGTAGAGCAAGAGAGAGAGAGAGAGAGAGAGAGTGAGAGACAATTGACGAGTGGCTTTTATATCGCGCTCTAAAAGCTGCGAGCTTGCGTCTGCAGCGCACAAAAGGAAAGTGCGGGAAACTCGAGGAGGTGTAGAGGCGCCGCGGCAAATACAGTTAAAGCGTTAATGACGAAGACGGCTTATCGACGCGAAAATTGCATGAGCAGTTTATCCAGGGGGGTAAATATAAACTTGCACGTAAATGTAAGTGAGCAGCGGCAGAGGCAGCAGCAGCCAGTGTCAACGGGGTCGCGCGCACGAGAGGCAGCTGTCGCGGAACTTTGCCCCTAACTGCCTGCGTAAATTGTTTGCAAACGTTTCGAAGCTTATCGAATTTAAACTGCACGCTGCTGCTCTGCTGCTATACTGCTACTATACTGCTTCGATGGATAAACGTCCGCGAGTCTCAATTATTCTCCTGGAAAGTAATGAGGAGACGAGGTAAATCCATAAAAGTTGAAAACTCGACTCTTTTTGCGCCAACTCCGACTAGCATGAATAGATATATATATATACACGGGGCCGGAGTATACCGGTTTTTTTCCACAGCTGTATAGAGCAGCTCTCTGCAAAGTGCAGTGGCAGTCCATCAATCAAGCTTAAATTATACTGGATGCTTAAAAATCCCATCAGAGCGCGAGCGAATCCCGCAACACGATGCGCCTTAGTTGAAAAACGAGAGAGAGCTAGAGAGAGTTGGCTTGCGGAAACAGCGCGCGCGCGAAAGCTATAGCGAGGAAGAGAGGGCTGAAGGGACCAGGGGAGGAAATTCAATTAAGAGCCCAATGTTGAAGCGAAAAGCGTCGGGTGGCTTGCATGTGCGGATGACGCAAGAAAATCAATTCCCTCACGTGCTCTGCCGCCGCCGCCGCCGCCGCCGACGCCGCTGGCCTCAGTCATTTTCTCTCTCTCCCTCTCTCCCTCTACACTCTATACTCAACGCGACCCATGCAGACGCCTACAATACACTCGCGCGTTTCTGTCGCGGCGTTTACACATGTTTCGCGGATTCACGAGCCGGCGGGGCGCATACAATGCGCGACAGCTTCATCATCGTTCTGAGCTACGTCAAACCAAGAGTATAAAAGCCATCGTTTGCCTGCTATACGAGCTTCTGCTTAAGAGGAGGACGATGTCGTGTGTGTGGATATATATATATATATACGCGCCCGTTTTCAAACTAATCACGCCCTGTCAAAAGCTCCTACTAGCCCTCTTGTATCCTTCCTTCATCCTATGTCGCTGGAAGGCGCTAGCAGCTACCAGCTTCTCTCTTTCTCTCTACATCTAGCGTCCTACTGCATGAAAAGAGCCTTGCAGCAGGATGAAAGATCAAACGAGCCGCCCCGGCGCGTCTTTTGAAAATCCTCGCGGAAATAATCCTGTTGCTGCTCCTCTACTGAAGCGCATATATATGTATACACACACACACACACACAGAGGAAGTCCAGAGGAAATATAAGGAAAGATGAAAAATCACTATATACTGCTACCTCTCGCGCGCGAAAATATTTATATCCAATTGATTATGCCGACGTTTATCATCGCGAAACAAGTCTGGCGGGATTCTCTCTGTCTCTCTATTTATATCTTTTAAAAGTTCCGTAACGAATCGCGCTCGCTTATCTGAAGAATTATCAGGTCAACAGTTTTAAATCCACGCTGATTCTTGACCCAGTATCAAGAGGAAACAGATGAAAATAATAGCACGGCTTCGCCGGCGAGAGAACGTAGTCCTAAATTATACCACCGATATTTGCAACGAGACCAAAAACTTCATAAAGACATTAAACTGGCGGTTTACACGCGAATAAATTAACTTTATTGGAAAATAACAAAGTTACATCGCGGCGAGTGCAGTTGAAAATAACTCGGTGCGAGTGTCGAAAAACAAGGATTATAATATAATACCGAGTCCGTGCAAGATACAGCGCTTGGAGTGAAAGAGCCTGCAGAATTAATTCGCAAATCGGCGGTATATCCAGTCGTTAGGGCGTTTATTGACAGTGCATCAGGGCATACGTGGTGTACGGCTTTGTCCGGTATCGCGCCTACGCATTTCGCTGTGTGTATAGCCATCAGGGCGTCGCTGTCTGGTCAGCAGCAGCAGAGCAGGCAGCATATCTGCGTCTCTAATATGGCCAGCGGCGTTCGCGTTAATTAGTTTTGTAACATCAGGGCGAAATTTAATCGGATTAACGCGTGATGTCTCGGCTTGCGTCACACTTGTCGGTCAGGTGTGTGCGATATATTCCGTGTGCGATCTGTTATACCAGCACGTCGGCATGAGCAGCAGCAGCAGCAGCAGCAGCAGCAGCAGCAGGAGCGCCTTTATAAAGCAGCAGCATGCAATTGAAATTCAACGAGCGCCGTAGAGAGCATCGACTGAGCCCCGTGAAATTCCTTAGGCTCGCTCGGCCTTTTAGCGATTATATTCCACTACGCGCAACTCGCCTTCTCAACTTGTTAATCGCCCTTCTTTATACGGACTTATAGCGAGCGCACGCGTTCCCGCTTATACATTTTCCTTTTTCAATGCGCGGATAATAATATATGCGTATATACGCTCGCAGCTAGTTCTCGAAGCCTTATTGCAGCAGCTTTTCTATCACTCGCGAGCGCGAGCACGCGATTGTTTCGCGCATTGTTAAATCTCAATGAAAATTACCGACGTTCGAGTTATTCGTTCTCGCTCAGCTATATGGCGTACGGACGTTGCTAATTTCATAACCGGATTTGGCGCTTTATCCACTTTGCGATTATTTGCGCCTGCAGTGCATGCGCAGAGCTCGGCCATTTAATATATGCGCGAGCTGCGCAAGAGGGAGAGTCGATGAACCGCGGAGAAACTGGACCGTGAACTAGTTAGATGCCAAACAGAAGATACGCTCTCGCCGTTCTTCTTCGTTTTCCTCTTCTTCCTCCCTTTTCCTCCTCCAGGAGGATATACGTATACACGTCGCTTATACATATAATACACACACATACCTATTCTGCTAATGAAAAGCAAAAAGTCCCAAGCAGCAGCACCTCGAGCATGCACACACTTACTCACACTGCAGGCAGGCAAGCCGATGTTTTATAGATGCCTCTCCCGATATAAACTCACCTCTATCTGCAACAAAAAGCACATAATTCGTTATGATTCGTTTTGTTTAATTAAGCGTGAAACTAGTTTTCAATTCTTGCTCTGTTTTGCTATATCCCCGAGAAGCTTTAATTATACTGTCCGGCTTATTGCTGTACACTGACAAATCTGCGCATGCGGCAAAACATCGTTATCTCATCACGCGTCCCAAACAAATATGTCAGTGATATTATTACGGCACAGAGCGTTGCATTGCATCACTCACGAATATTGTCCCCCGGAAATTATGAATTTTTTCTATCGACGAGAAAGCTCGAGTACCATTGTTTCTTGCTGTGGCTGTCTTGCATATATAATAATGAGTGTCTGGCGAGAAATGCTGAATCGAGCACTTGTGCACCATATAATAACGAAAGTAATTAAAAAACAAAAGTATGTCGAGCTCGCGTTATATCCGTTTCGCGTGTACAGTATTGTAAATAAAAAGAAGCCTCGACACGAAGAAGTTGTGTTTCTTTTCAGAAGCGAGTAGCGGGTATACTCGAAATTGCAGTCGCCGCAGAATAATTCTCCTCGAGGCTGGAGATATTATTATGAGCCCGTGGCGCTAACATGCTACGCCTTCAATTACGCGAGATGCATTCAAACTCAATGCGCGCGGGCGTGAGCTGCGCGCATATATTGTGCGACTCGAAAGACGTCTCTTTTCAATAGTCCTGACTTTGCCGCAAACTTTTCGCCGCAGTCGCGCAATAAACTCCACGACGCCGACTTTTCCAGCATTGTTTATATATATCCGCTCCCTCCCGTCGGAATTGAGGCCGCGACGAAACGAAAACAGCGAATTTTCCTATTCATCTCGTACTTATCGCGACACGCGCACATAAGTTTGCAATTTTCGAGCGAATTTTCAACGCACACGACGAGAGGACGACGAGTCGGTTATAGACACGGCGGCGAATCAGGTTCCTCTCTCGCAGCAAATCCCATGTTGCGTTTAATACATAATTATAGACAGTAAACACAGGTGCGCTGATCTAATGGCATCCATACAGAGAGAGAGAGAGAGAGCCTGCGCGAGCTTGTATAATGGTATATAGACGCGCGCGTTATGCGGTAAAAGCGTCGAAGCCCGATCATCCGCGAGTTTTCATAATAATCAATTAGAGTATATACGGAGCGCGCGCTGCAGGGGGTACGTTTATCCTCGCGTTTATAACGCGGTGGTAGTATATGCCTGGTGAGCATCATACCTGCAGCAGGGAGTAAAAAAAATGAGCAGTTAAGGCCTCGGGATATACCGGGTAAAAAGAAGGTGCGGTTATATGGGATTCAGTCATTATCCGAGCGCGCGCGCGCAAGTTTGTGCGCCAAGTGATACAGGCTATATAGACCGGGAGTCTGTCCCTCTCGGGAGAATTGAGCCAGCATAGCGGGGGCTTTAATGTCGGGTTAAGAGCAGCAGCAGCAGCGTATCAGAAACTGGTAATAGAATAGTGTGCGAGAGAGAGAGAGAGGGGGAGCTGCGAGGTAACTACTAAAGCGACGTAAGAGGGCGGCCTTTTTCTCGAGGCTGATCGGAGGATAACGACGGAAGTTTCCTACTTAATGAGATGCTCACAAAAGACAAGTCTACTGCTACTGCAGCGGGCGCGTGCGCTGCTGCTGCTGCTGCTGCTATATACTGGCTCTCGGCCCTGCATCGAGCTGCTGCTGCAGAGAGCCCGGGCGAATGAGTGAGTGCGAGCGTCATTAAGACGTTGGTCCCCCGTCGTATCGCGGAAACATCTCCAGCCGCCGCAGAGGCGAACTCTCGACTCAACTCTCGGGGCTCAAACTTAATAATGCAATGGACTGTGACGCTAATGAGAAATGCAATTACAAATATACCGGCGAATTTCGCGGTCAGAATCTTCTTGTTTTTTAATTGCACCCATACGCGTGAATATATATGTATATATATACGACAGAGAGAGAGAGAGAGACGCGTGTGCTTACAGTCTAATGGAGCGGCGAAACAGTAAAAACTTTAATGTCACTCGACCCCGTATGTACGGAGTAATGGCACAACAAACGACTGGGAATCATCATCTCTCGGAAAATTGCACATAACTAAGCCCCGCGTTGCAGCCTCCATAAAGCGCGTATTAAGTTATAATTGCAGTCGGCATCACCAGCAGTGTTTGTGTGTGTGTGTGTGTGTGTGTGCTCTATTGAGCTGTAAAAATCTGACGAAAAATAACGTCGTCGTCGATAGACTGTGGATTATAATATATACGTGCACAACCAGCACTTTATGCAAGAAGAAGGTTAACGAGACTCGGCAGTTTAGCATAAAATCGTGGACAGGCGAGTGAAAAAAAGAAGACGAAGAGAGAGCGAGAGGGAGAGAATCGCGCGTGGATGGGATCGAGATGAAAAAGGCAGCAGGAAGAGGCTCGCAAAATGATTTGCGCGGCGATTCAGCGCTGATATCGCCAAAGACATGAAATAGTGGGGTATCGTAGCCGGCTATACTACGGCAGAGCGGCGGCTCTTTTGCCCTCCATGAATCAACCAGGGAGAAAAGAGTCTGCGTGCAGCAGCAGCAGCAGCAGCAGCAGCGAGGGAGCGAGAGCGCACCTTGATCCACTAGCTGCTGCTTGCGTGCGTGCGTATATACCAACGCAGTTTACTTATATGGTGATGTATTCCGTGTGCGCCCAGTCATCTAGATATATCGAGCTATCTCTCTTGGGGGGAGCTGCACACGTACACACACACACACACACACCGCTGCAAGCCGCCACACTCTCACTGCTGCTAGCTCTTTTTACTTTATGCCTCATCCTCCTCCCTTTGCGATATAGTTATACATTATTCGGCATTGCGGCATTGTATGCTACGTCTTCGGAGCCGACGATCGGCGTAACTCGGCTCTCTCTCTCCCTCTGGCGAAAAACCAATGAAAGAGAATGAGAGAAGGCCGCTCGCTCGCTTTCATGTAGCTACAATTCAATGTGCTCAGAGCGTCTGAACATTACTTGAATGCTTAATGAAGTCGTGTCTTGTAGCGAACAATGCGCGCTCCAGCCTCGGGAAGCATCGTCTCTCGTCTCTTCTTCGCTTCTTCTTCGCTCTAAATCCTTGAAATCAACCTCGTCTACTTACCGCGCTCTTTTCTTCCCCCTCAATCGACTCTATATACATATATAACTTTCTTTCGCTCCCACCTTCTTTACTCGCGCAAAACTCATTGAAGAACAAACTTATACATTTTTCCAATTGCTCTCCCTCCGCACTTTGCCCCGAGAGTAGTGTGGACCAAATTCCATTAACGTTGCTTAAAACTGCAGCTTCCCCTCAATTGTTCCAACGCGCGAAGCTTTTCTTTGACCATTGTCGAAGGATTGAATTCGCGCAGCCGTTCGTAAAACCTCTCCAGTTGAAGAATCGAGTTATGGGCTTGTTCGTGCTTATATATCACTCTAGCTCGAGCTCGAAATCAATTATGAAAGCATTTCGATTGCAGTGCTCTCTCGCTTTGGCTCTTTCTCAAAAATTGAAAAGCGGCCGGCGAATTATACGGAAAAGAGCTCCCCTCGCATAAGTAATCTCGTTTACATTATATACCCGCCACGAGTGAGAGTATAACGGCGGCGGCCAGTAGCAGATAGCACAGCGTATATATATATACAGATATACAGCAGCAGAGTAGATAGAGAGACGGACGCGTAAAACCGCAACGGTTATGCGGCTTGCTGCTGCGTTTCCGATGGCGTCGACGGCTACCTACTACTGCTCATCTCTAGCGCGATTTGCCGAGGATCTATCCTCAGCGCGCGCTCGCTCGTTGCGGCGTTTACGTCGGCAGTGCAGTATAGGATCGCATATGCAAGCACACATGCTTAGCGGCGCGTAATGGCTAAATTTACCTAGAGCGCGCTCTCTCTCTCTCTCTCGCACGTTTATCGCGTAATTATATTGCCGCAACGATTCGACGTGCGGATCCGCAACGCGAAGAATATAATGCCCGGACAATGTGCGCTACCGCAGCAGCAGCAGCAGCAGCCCTCTCTCTATATATACACTCACACGCGCAACTATTTACCGAGAAGCGAGTGTGCATGTGCTTGTATATACTTTTAAGCTGCATCAAACGAACCATCCGGCCGTAAAATGCCTCTCTCTCTCTCTCTCTTTCTCCTGCACATAGTTGGCGAGAGAACGCCTCGAAGAGAAGAAAAAAAAGTCCTTTCGCCGAGATTATCTCGTAGAAAGGCTGCACGAGAGAGCCCTGCGGACTTATTATCAAAGACAGGGAGATTAGCCGATGTTAACGGCGGCAGGCGCATCTTATTATAGTATTCTAATGGGCTCTCTCGCTACTAGTATAGCCGGTATATCTGTTATCTCGCAATTCGATGCGTCGTCTAATGATCATTTCGCTCGACGCAGCTGGATTATATAGCCGCAACAAATCGTCGCGCACTTGCAGAGAGCAGCAGCAGCAGCAGCAGCAGCAGCAGCAGCCCTCGATCGAAGAAGGGCTTTTTAAACTCGGGCTGCAGCGCGCTCTGCGAATAACATACAATGAAAGTGTGTCACGCGTGAATATTATTGAATGGCTGAATTGAATAATCGATGAATTGGTATAAGGAGATGCGTGAGCTATCGTTGGTGCATCGGCCGGCCTGCCGGGCGTTCTCTTTATTGTGCGCCGCGCATGTAAAAGCAGGAGAGCTGCAGCAGCAACGACATACGTTATATCGCGGCGCCGGCGGCGGCGAAGGGAAAAAGCACAATAGTCAGTTTGCTTGTATTTATCGAGCTGCAAGCCGATATCGGATATAGCTCGGAGGCATTAGTATTGGAGCTCGGAGACAGGGTAATGCGGTTATCTTGTAGCGGTGGCGGCGGCTGCAGCGCATTATTTCCTCCTCTTTTAATATTGCGAAAGTGCGACGACGACGACGACGACGACGCCCGAGTATGTGTGTTTGTGTGTGTTGGTCGTGGCAGCGGAGCCTGGGAGAACCGCTATCCTACAAGAAGACTGCATGCGAACTCTCTCTCTCTCTCTCTGCGCGGCGATATCCATCCGCGATATATATTCCGCGAGTAGTGAGCTGCGAGCAGGCGAGTCTTAAATCGAGGTGCCGTTGTCGCGCCAATATCGTACGTCGTCCCTCGCGGCCCCGTCATCTGCTATATGCTTGCACTCTGTCCCACATGCGGCCGCCGCGATCTTTGCTCGTGCTCCCTCACCTGCAGCACACATACAGAGTATATACAGAGCTGAGCTGAGCACAGCTCGTAACAGTGAACGAGATCCGATCGCTGCTGCAGCGGAGAGAAAGAGAGAGAGAGAGAGAGCCAAGGGCACATCTTTGGCTCACCTCGTGCACAGAGCGCCGCCGCCGCCGCCGCCGTCTCTCACAGGCCATAGCCTTCCGGCTGTTACGTGCGCGCATATCGTCGGCTATCGAGATATATATTATGTAGTCCGGCGCATAATCTGCGGGCCGCGCACGTACATGCATGCTCCGCTCGCGCTCGATACATAGCGGAGAGTGGGGCCGTTAGCTCATAGAAACGGGACGTTCTCTCTCTCTCCCTCGCACAACGGCCCCCGACACTTTTTTCAACTTCCCTCTCTCCCACTACTCACCATAGCACTCTCTCAATACCCTGTGCGCGCCTGTTTTTTTCTTTTATGGGCGCGGATTCTCGCGCTCGGCCGAGGAATTCGCGAGAGTTTCGCCATTGGCAATGTTCTCTCTCTCTCTCTCTCTCGTGTCTGCAGCAGCAGCGGGAGCGAGAGAAAGAGGCATTGAGCCCGCGCACGTGTACAGGCCAGCTGCATCGCGCCGCTCGTGCACACTCTCCTGTGACGAGAGCCGAGCATTGTGTCCTCCTCGCGCACTGTAGCTAACCCCCTCGCGAGGCGTAAAGTCACCTTTTTTATTCGCCGCGCCTCTTTTTATCACCGTCGACCGGCTGTTTTATGGCTTCGGGAAAAACTTGAATATTCAGTTGACCAGGACACAGTCCCACAGTTAGTTTGTCGCTCGAAGGACACCAAGAGTCCGTAATATGCTCTTTTTGGAAAATGCTAAACTGTGAGAGATTTATTTTTCCACTAAAAACATTAACGGCAATTTGTCTGTATGTTTTCCCTCTTTCGCCCTCAGCTCTCGATGCCTTTTTTCCCTCTCTGTCATTTTATTCGAGTTTTTGTTTTTCGCTCGTTCTCGTGTGTGCGCTTGTGCGCACGTAGATCATCCAACTCGTACATCGTCGTCGTGACCGGGCCGCGCTCGCGTTCTCGTTCCCTCACTCACTCTGCTACTGCTTTATTCGTGCGCGCGATCGCTTTTGAATATTGTTCGTCATGAATCGAGCCGACGCCAGGGAGACGAGCAGCGAGTAATCGAAAAAAAACTTGGAAAGTGCGAGCGTTTGTAAAAATAGTTTATTTTACTGCATGCCGCGTGTAAATACCGATACAGAAATTTCGATTCTCGATACATACAGCCGATAGCATTTTCGAGCTGTCGATACAAACTGTCGTCAAAACGGCGCAGCCGCGAACAAAAAGAGAAAATGGAATAAGCAGCTCCGCAACAAGGGAAGCTACTGCTGCTGGGCTCAGATTGGAGGCAAAAGAATGAAAAGAAAGCCGAGGAGACTGAAAAACCTCCGAGGAGAAGCAGCACGCGGAAACAAGTGACAGCGATACTATTTCGCCGTCCGCACGGGCTTCTTTCGCTGCGTTCTTTTGTGTACGTGTGCAGCAGAGTATAGATGTGTGTGTGTGTGTGTGTGTGGGAGCCGCAAGTCGCCGCAAGCATCGCGGCGCAAGCACATCGTCACTGATCACGGCCCCAGATACAGCAGACCGCGCGGTTCGCTCTCTCGTCCCCGCCATCGGCGCAAAAAGACCCTGCGCGCAACGAGCGACGGCCAGAAAAAAGTCCCTACTATACTCCGAGAGAGCAACTCTCTGATCTATTGGCTATATCTCTACACACGTATATATAGGTATATGATGTAGTAGCTATATATATATAGGTGGGGCTAGTGCACTCTGCAGTTTCTTCTAATACCTGTCGCGCTGAGGGGACATTCAGGAAGACCTGCAGCAGCAGAAGCCGGTTTCCGGGCTACGGGCCTCTATGTATACACACACACACACACATGCCGAACAACAATCTCCCCGCGAACCCGCGAGATGAGCCCGTGTGTCTTATAAGAGCGCATGTACCGCTCGCGCATGCTTCGAGATCATCTCTAGATACTTTGCCGCCGCGACTTGAAGTAGGAGCAGCGCCGAGCATCAGATATATGTGCTGCTGCTGACTTGCTGCATCTTTTCAGGCGCATGGGAAACTGTCCCCTATGGGAAATTCTCTCTCATCTCTCGTATTTTTGTTGATTGAATGCGTCGATCATTATTGCGTCTTCTGCATAGTAACTTTTAGCCAATTAATAAGAATCCGGGAGAAAAACGGTTTACCGCGCGAGTTGCAACTTGCAACTTCACTTTGGTATAATGGGATCACGCTCTGACGCGGTTTGCACTTGAAGAAACTTTTATAATACAACAATTTCTAAGTGGCTCAACGTTCGAGCTACAGCAATCAGGTGGTTCTATTATGATGTAAAGGCTGTTGTCGCTTGAACGGGAGCGGCGGCACAAAGTATAGAGACGATGAGTATAGAAATGAGGAGAGAGAGAGAGAGAGAGAGAGAGAGAGAGAGAGAGAGAGAGAGCGGAGAAAAGGCGAAAGTGCGGTTCGGTGTGCGGTGGCGAGTAAGTAGTAACGGACTCGGACTGCCGCGAGCCTATTTGGCGAGGAAAATTGCTCAGATTAGGGGGACGAGTGGCGTACGTTCTGAATTTCCATTAACTGTAACAGGAAATGGAGAGCCGGGCAGCAGCCGTCGGTGTCCTAATGCCGCCGCCGCGATCCTATCTTCAAACTGAGCGCGGAAACTCGGCCGAGAGCTGCCTCTGAACTCGCTGCAGTATGTATATAGCTCGTGTCCCAAGCGCTTGGATGCACGCGAACTATAATATCTTGTCCCGCGTTCAAAACCGGAATGCCCGCGCGCGCGGCGGGATTGCAACTTGTATTAATTACGGGCGACATTGCGCGCGGCTCGTAGTAGATTAGAAATCGAAGGGCGGCTCGCCGCCGAGGGATTTAAACACGCTGCTATACAGAAGAAGAAGAAGCCAAAGTATAGGGAGATGTACACGGGGCGGAGAGAAAGAAGCTGCAGCAGCAGCAGCAGCAGAAGAAGAAGTCGTGAGCTCGTTGGGAAATCGCGTCCCGATCGCGAGGCGCGAGGGAGAGAGAGCTACACACACACACACACACACAGACACAAGGAGGAGAGGCCAGGAACAGAATTCTGAAAAAGCCAAGTCTATCCAGAGAAAGCGTAGGCGCGCTTTTATAAAAGGCCGCCGCACGACTTTGCTGTCCCCGCGCCCATAAACGCGCGCTCGCTCTCCACGGGGGAGGAGAGAAAAAGGAATAATAATTACCTTAATTGCAGCATAATTAACAGATCTATATCGCCGAGAAGCTCGTTCGACGTCATCCCCGCGCTCGCGCTGCTGCTGCTGCTGCTGCTGCTGCAGAGCGGCGAGCTGGATTTATTGGAAGCGCGCTGCCGCGAACCTAACCGACGCCACGTCTTGGAATATTCGATTTACGCTTGATTGGCTTGATTAAAGAGCGATTAAAACTTATTATGAACGAGCCAGCTGAGACATGGGCTGTGATGCGCGCAATAACGGATCGCTGTAATGAATATATAAAATAATGCCTCTCTGCTGCGAGGAATTTGACGCGCGCGCAGTCATAGGATTTCGAACGAAGGAGGAACAATGTCCCGGCGGACACGCTGGAAGACCCTAATTGACTCCCAGGCCAAAAGAAAGGAAGGAAGGAAGGCCGAAAGCTTTGACCGAGTATATAGCTGAGGATTTTTGGAATTGGCTTGGGATGACGCTGCAGACTTATTTTCTTTCTTCGCCGTCACCCCCTGAATCAATAACGCCACTTATACCCTCCGGCCAATTTCTCTATATCTTCTTCGCTTTTTTCTTCTCCCCCCGAGTCGCAGGAGTAGTAGTAGTAGCAGCCAATCATGGGACAGTGATCAATTAGAAAATTCGCCAGCCGCGTTCGATCAGTAGCTTTCAAAGCGGTGTCAGAGCTGAAAGTTTAATCTAATAAGTCGAGCGATAGGAGCGACATTCCATTTTAATGAGATTTCGTCCCCCAAGAATGTTTTACTTTTCGAGAATCCGCTGCGTCATCGGAGCTACTCAGCAGCCCTCCCGTATATAGCTCTTTCGTCCGGCGAAAAATTATCTTCTTTATGTCAAACCTATATCCCCGAGAGAGAAATGTAATTATATACTTTGAAATAATTGCGCGCCTGCAGCACCGGCTAAATTGATTAAACTTTTCTATAATATCATTATGACGAAAATACTTGAGCGACAACTCTCATAATTATAATAATCGACGATGAATATCGCTCCTCGACGATGAGCTCGCGATGGAAAATTAAACAAGCGCGTTTGCCGATCGATAGTTTAAATTTGAATTTCCTATATAAACAATGAGCAAACACACGTACACGAAGCGCGTGCGCGGCAACAACTTGAGCAATAACTTCATACTCTCTTGTTGTTGCCGCTGCAATATAGCAGTAGCAGCGCAGCATCTCTCGGAAAATTGGAGTCCCTGATTTTTTGTTGGCTTTGCCGGCGATGAGTAAACGGCGCCGCGACGGACGACGACGCAGTAGCGCAAAATAAAAAGTAAGTATACACGGCGAGACGAAAGCAGCGCACTGCACAGCAGCAGCAGCAGCACAACTCGTCGTCGCGCGGGAGAGTTCCTCTCACTCGAATGACTTCAACATGACTGCCAAGTCAACAGTATTTCAGCGCTAGGCCAAACGCTCGCGGTGATTTCAATTTGTGTCGATTTGACATCGGCAAATATACCTGGCGTTTTCCAAGCTTTGCAGCGCATGCCGCTCGTCCTCCCCTTTGCTTCCCTCGTCCTCTCATTCCCACTTTACTTGGTATATTTGTTTTTCTCTCTCTCTCTCTCTCTCTCTCTCTCTCTCTCGCTTCCGCGCTGGCTCTACGACTCTTCCTCGTCCTATATACTGCAGCAGCAGCATCGGTTCATTTAACCTCGCTACGTCCGCTGTTTGCAGGCGTATTACTTGCAAAGCGTTGACAATCCGACCTCGCGCGACAGTCTCTCTCGTGTCTTTTACTTTAATCAGCTGGATCCGGTCCAGCGTTATTAATTTCGTATGTAATATATGCGAGGAGCAACGAAATCTCAAAGAGTCGTAGCTCGGCCAATTTCTGCGTTTGGTCGGTCCCTCGCTAATTTCGATGTAGCCCGGCTGTGCGCGGCTCATTTTACGCTCTGGCGCACGACAAAAAGCTCGCTGATGCCGCTACCAATGAGATTAGTTTTGCCGAAATGAACGCGCAGTGCAGCCGTAATTCCGTATGCGCCTCGTGCGCCTGCACTGTTTTGTGCTTTAATTCACCCGATATACGCAGCTCGCTAAAGTAATTATTTTTTACCCATATATGCATCGTGTGTATAACTCGATCAATATAGTTTGTATTCTGCATAAAATTATTTCGCTCTCGCTCGCTGTCATGCACGAGTTTGTATGGGATTATCCGCTCTCTAATGCTGTCATTATTATTTCAATGTGTTTCAGGTGAGTAGGCAAGCGTGCATTTTCCAGTGTCTGCGGAAGTATAAAGATATGGAATCCAAAGTCGAAGGCTAAGCGCAGTATATCCGAGCTCGCAAGTAAGTGCATGAGCGGCCGGAGCTCGCTTATATTTTGAATAATAAATTTTAAAAGTCCCTGCAGCAAACCAGCGAGACCATATCCGTTTGCTCGCTTTACGCGTCAATAAAAAAGAAAGATTATAGAAGCTTTTATAGAACCAAGAACTTGGTATCTACTAAAGAGGACGTCTATGGGGAATAACAAAGCTCTTACATCCAAAACGATTTCGGTGACTTTTCTACTATATTAAAATCGGCTTTTCCTGCGCAGTAAACGCCTTTTTCTCGCCTCATCTCAGCTTTGTAGCACCTCGTCGCCGCGAGTTTCCTTTGTCCGTCATCCCTATTTCTTCGACTTGTTTTGCAATAAAACTCACGACAGGGTATTGGCAAAGCGACGCAATCGGCAGATTGAAAAATTCTCACGGCAAAGCGCGCACACACGTCGTTGCTGTGCAGCGGCAAAGCTTTACGCAGCCGCTCACGATTATAAGGCCTTTCATATATAGGCTTTCAAACACAGAGCAGACTGCGTGCCCGAGCGAGCTTTGTTTTTCGGGCCGCCTTTGGCGTATAGTCGGGAAAAAAAAAAAATTTCCGCTCTTTTTACTTGCTCGCCGACTGCAGCTCCGGCCATTTAAGAACATTTCGCCGGTTCCGATATAGAATTTCTGCGCTGAAATTCACTTTGACATTCTACACTGACGACCACGCCTGGCAAAAGTTTTTTTTAAATAAAAAAAATATATACGTATCACAGATGGAACGAAAATTCATCGAAGCGTTGCGAGAAGCATCGAGAGCTTTTTGTCTGTATAAATATATCAAGCATACATCATGATACACAACAAATAAGCGACAAGATGAATGGATACAGGTGTTTGCTGATAGAGTCGAATCTATTTGTCTGCGGGGCTGCGGCGTCGTGAACGGAGAGGAAAAATGGCTTGAAATCTGAAATCATTAGTGCGCGTGTAGCCCAAATAAGAGTGAATGGTCCGTTATATTGCCGCGCGGTTTTTTCTTTCCACCGCAAACAAATCAATCTCCGCGCGCTAGTCGTCACCGCCTCCGCAGTGTTTATCCTTAATGTCTCTGCCTCTCTCCTATTTTTTTTTTCTACACGCGTATTTTTTTTCATTATCGCCTTAATGCTGCTTATTCACTTATTTACTCGCTCTTCGCTTTTTCTTCGTTAATATACTATAGCTCCTTCTCGATCTAACGCCGTGTTTTCCTTGGGCGGCGCAAGCACGCACGCCGATGTCCCTCGGGGCATCATTTTCCCTCGTCCCGAAGCCAAGATACATGCACACACGATATATACAGCTCGATGCCGAGATTAATGTTATTTCTCGAACAAGCGGCAACGACCTGGATTATGAGCTACTATTACAGGAGCACATCAGTAGCGCGTCTGAACAGTCTCGGACGTTACTACTGTTTCGGCAGACGTGGCGGCGCTTTTGAAAATGGATTATTCCGGCTGGTGTTCCATCAGTAGGGATTTAGCGGAAGCTAGAACGGAGGAGAATCGGATGTGTGCGATCGTGTGCTGCCGAGAGGGAGAAAGAGAAAGAGTGAGAGATAGAGATACGAAGCCGGACGTCGGAGTAGCAGCAGCGGCTGCAGCCGTGGAAGATCCCGAGCATCCTCGGGGGCAGGTCACGACCCATACCGCCCGCTCATAGAACGGATGCAAGCCACCGAACGACCGACTCTCTCACATACATTAGGAAGTTTCTCCTAACTTTTCGCCATGAGGCTGCGCTCGCGCTCCGTGTCGTGCAATTGGATAGTCGAGCTCTACTCGCCGGAAAGCCAAATCCGACGACTGGTCGCCCTCTCTTTCGCCATAGTCCACTCTCTGCTATCACCAGTTACGGCTGTCATTTCCTCTTCTTCCACCTCTCCTGCTTCTCCGTCCTCGTGACCTTCCCTGTCCTTCGACTCCCTTATACTCGTCGTCCCTTCGTTTGACAGATAAGGTCCGTCGTAAAAAAACGAACCCATCACGCAGGCCTGCCTCTACAGAAGAAAGTGTCGGGCGAGTTCCCTTTATTTTGTCGTTCCAGCCAACTTATTGTGCCAAATCTGTCCCCCTGGATCTGGGCGTCGGTAGTAAATTTTCTACGAGTAGGGATATATCGAATGTCCTAATGTGCGTGTGTGTGTGTGTGTGTGTGTGTGTGTGTGTGCGTGCGCGCAAGCGAGGCGAATATAGAGTCGACGTTGATTGAAAATTAGAGTCCGATAGATTATCTCGAACGATTTTTATTCGCGATCAAATGATGACTTACGCTCGTCGCGTATTATTCTCTGGCAAATATTTTACGTGGCTAAAAGTACAGTATATACATACAGGGGGCTCAGTAATTTTGCAATAATAGCGATTATTTGAATATACGAGTCGAAGCGGTGGAGGACACACAGCCGGCGGGGGTCTCGGCATCAGAATTTATCGCCGAGTTATTACTCCGTGCATTATTGGCCGGTGAAAATAATATATGTAAATGTATGGAACTGTACGCGCGCGCGCGAGCGGCATCCTCGTTGATTCGAGTGTAATTGAAAAGTCCATTTTCCAGCATTAGCTTTAATGCAAGCGGACGCTCGCTTGCTTCTCTACCGAGTATTAAACTTTCATGATGCTTATACACAGAGAGACTCGGTTTTTTGCAACCGCCGCTGCCGCCGCCGCCGCCGCCGCGTGTATAATATCGCAATCGTGCGCGCGCGTATAAGTCTAGCTAGGAAATATAACCGAGGAAAGAGAAAGGAATGAAGCAAAGAAGAAGGAAGCTTAGGAGAAGCGAAGAAAGAGAAAAGAACAGTAATCTCTGGGGCATTACTGTGGCAGACCGAAAGTCAAGAACTCCGATTCTCAGCTCTCCCTCGGGTTCTCAGCTCGGCTGTGTGGTGTGTGTGTGTGCATGTAGTATCTCGAGCCGTTGTCTTGATAGTATGCCGGTGTATATATGTACAGAGGGTATATGCCCGCGGCCGTTGCCACAATATTTTGCTCGATTACCATCGCAATAGGAAAAGCCGCTTCTGGCCTCTCTCTCTCTCTCTCTCGGTGGACCTGACGCCGACATGAAGGGAGAGGGCCCGTAGGAAGCAAAGAGACAAGCAAAAAAGAGAAGGCGAAATAGGTGCAAATACACGCGGGAATCGCTTCCAAGCTTCAATTCTCTCTTTCTCTTCCGGCCGCCGCCGCCGCCGCCGCAGCAGCAGCAGCAGCTAGCCTATAGCGCTTGCAGACCGGCTATTCTCGTTAACATGCTAATTTATTGTACCGCTAAATTTCGAGCTCCGCGACTCTCTTGTTATCTCCCTCTCTTTCCCATTCCCTCTGTCCCGGCCACCACCCCCGATATGCGCTGTGGAATTTATGTCTCTCGCGCTCTCGCGCTAAACGAGAGAACGAGCGCGCGCGCGCGCACGCAACAACAAGAAAATATTCTAATTAGAAATCCAGCCGTGTTTTACGAGCAAAAATTTCTACGTCATATGCTCTGATGCATAAATTTCGACAGCAGCAGCAGCAGCAGTTAGCTATACTCTGCCTGCATTAATGATTTATTTTGGCGCTGGTGAAAGGAATTAGCCGAGATCTCGGAGCTAAGATTTGTCGAGCTTGCAGAGTCTCGGGCTCGTGCGTTGAATTAAGGCTGATTAAATAATCCATAAGCTCGAGAGGAGCGCGCTGCGAGCTCGACGTCAAAAATGTTAGACTCTCGAATCTCCCGGGGGGATGTCAGCTCACGTGCTGCTGCTACTGCTGCTGTTGCTCACTCACTCTCTGACTCTCGAAAATCCGCGGGTCTAGCAGGCAAGTGCCGGGCGGTAACGCTTAATGACGCTTATTCCCTGCAGCTCTCGAATTCTCCGCCTCTCGTGCGCGCAGTCGCCAGCCAACACGAGAGGGGGTGGGGGCTCTATCCTCGGTTCTCTCTCCCTTATTCGTCGCTATAACTTTCAGCAAGATTATCCTTATTAAATTATTATCGCTCCCGCGCGCCTCGCGCTCTCTCTTGCTCTGCAGCTAGCAGTGCGCCTCTGCAGGTATAGGTATAGGGCTTCGGTCGAGAGGATCTGATTTCCGCGAGAGCTCGTTATCGAGAGCAGATGGTTCGGCCGTCTGCCTCTACTCTCGAGCGAAAGTCGCCGCGCCACCGCTGTGTATGATAATCCCTTACACGCCCTCTGCTCCAGCATAGCGAGTTATATCTCCCGGGCCCTCTATACGTAGCCAAGTCAGAGCTCGTGTCCCGCGTAGTCGCCATTATTATGACCGCGCGCTGCTCTTCGCACCACTAGCAGCTATACGCAATGTAAATATACGCGCGAGTATCAATTTACAGTTCGGCGGCCGCCGTTATACAGCGCACGCCGGCCATTGTATTATCTCTCCGACTTACACTATCGGGAATTATTGTTCTGCTAGCTGCAGCTGCCAAGGCTAAGCATGTACGCTTAAATTAAAGGCCCCGTCGAGTTTACCCACGACCTTATTTTTAGCCGAGTCAAAAGTCGTATAAGCTTTCTTAATTGTTTCTCCAATTCCCATCGACCGCGAGAGCGTTCCGCGACTGATGAAGCGAGATTTTATTTGTATTGGGAAAATTAAGTTTTATGATTTTTCTCCAGATAACAGTACACACTAATACGGCGGGAGAGAGAGAGAGAGAGAAAAAGAAGCGACGGCGGCGCACTATAACTGTAAAATTATGCAGCATCAGTGGGAAAGGTTATTGCCTAAAAGTGCCTGCAGTTAATACGCCGCCGCCGCTGCCGTGGAAAATCTCAAATTTAACGGCTCAATTAATAATTGCGCTATTCCGTAATTGGAGGGAATTAAATTTTAGAGCTAGTGCCGCCGCCGCCGACTCATTGGCACTGCAGCAAGTATGAGCATTCCGTGCTCGTAATTGACCCGTCTCGCGTACGTTTTTCACAGCGCTGTAGTGTTGTACTCCCCAAAGTCTCTCCCTCATCGGAGGCTGATGCTCCGAGCACGCCAACTGCGGAAGTGTAAAAAGCCACGCACGCTTTTTGCTATTATATTATTCCAAAGCGGTCTCGAGAAGAAGCCCGAGAGAACGGAGGTATATCGTGTGAAATTTATTATGTGTACGAGCTGACCAGTCGTAAAAAATCAAGTCCAGACCGCGCCGGCGAGCTATGATACAGAGTCGTTTGTCAAAGCAACCGAGTCTTAAGCGCAAGTAACCCGATAATCCGGAAGCAGAATTTGTCACTTCACATTGCGTGATGGATGTGTACGTGTGCATAGCCTTATACCATATCTCTCTCTCTCCCTCTCTCTCGACTCATACCTGCAAGAGAAAAAATTCGACCTTTGCTTGGCTCTCTCGTAATGGTCGCAATGAAAATTCTTATTAGCCGATAAATTTGTAAGCGCGCGGCTGCTTCAAGCTGTATAAAATAAGCCCTGCGCTGTAATTAAGTGATATTTCAGGTGGAAAAGTTTGCCTTGTAGATATTTAGCCGTTACGCAGGGGTTCCTCTCTCTCACTCTTACAGCACGCGGTCATAAAGCAGCGGCATAACAGTATTAGTATAGGGTGGGTGCCGCGCGTCGAAGAAAGAGCGCGCGCGCGCGCGCGCGGGGATGGGGCGAGAGGTAAAAGGATGTTCGGAAAATTAATCGATTTATCAAATCGACCGGGCTCATTTATACGCGTACGGTCGCATAGCTCTTGCGCGTATATCTTCCATAGCGCGGGGGGCTATAAAACGCGAGTCTCGAACTCGAGGGAACTCGCGATTAGCAAATATAGCGGCGGCGGCGGCGGCCCTTCAGGAAGTTACCTCGTATGTTTCCGGCTTCGCGAGAGGAAACTGCTGCCGCTATACTGCGCTGCTGGGCGTTATTTCGAAACAGCAAATTATTTTACTCGCGCTGTGGCCGGGAACTTTTGACGGGCTACTCGGGCCTGATCTGAATACCGAGCGGCCATATATTTAAGCATGCAGACCGCGCTCTCTCTCTCTCTCTATATATGTAGCTGGCAGAGTATAGTAGTAGCGACCGGAGGGATATACTAATTCTCTTAGCGTTTCGCGTCTGCCTCCGTCAAGCCCGCGTCTCGCAAGTACCTCTTCGTCTTTTCCCTTGCGAGCTCTTGCAGCGACGACGACGCGTTAAAAGGGAATTCATCAGGAGCTCCGAGAGTTTGACTTTGATTATTAAACGAGCGGCCGTAAATTATTGAGCAGTCTACAGTCGGCCGCTGCTAAACTGCTGCTGCTGCTGCTGCTGCTGCTGCTGCTCGAGCCATGTCGAAATTTATTAGCACTTGCATGCAGGATTTTCATATTTTCACCGACGGCGCCATAAATATAAATTCACTTGGCACTTGAAGAGCGGCTCTCTCGCGTATGTGTATATGTGTGTGTGTTATTTGAATAGCCCGTATCGCTGTGCGGTTATTGTGCCGCGCGAGATGGCGGAAGCGCAAAAGCGTTGTGGGAGCGTGCAGATTATAGAAAGAGCGAGTGTCGGTGGCGGCGACCGATGCTGCGGGCTGCGGAAGAAAGTCCGATACACAGCAGCTTTCGTGTACACTGGGTATATACCTATTCGCACATACACACATACACACACCATCTCTGGAAGCCGATATATCTTGGACTCGGCGCCCTGGGCCTCTGAGAGTCAGGCGGGCGGGTAGACCGGCCTCCTCCAACACACACACACACACACTCTCATACACAACTCGATACGCCCAGCGAGCCGGGTAATTTGTTAGATCGATGCTTTCGAGGCCGTGCGCTTTATCCGCAGATTCGATCTAATATTTGCAAACGCCGCCGCCGCCACCGTCGCTTATATATATATATATATATACGCACACGCGGCGAGGGAGAAAAACGAGCGGCCATCAGTTAGAGGTTGTTAGAAATCTAGTAACCGGTAATCCAAGCGCACAGACTAGTCTCTCTCTCTCTCTCTGTGCCGGGCGTGAGGGATTAGACAGCGCTGCTGCTGCTGCTGCTGATACTTCCGCGACTCTCTTTCTATATATCCCCGTGCTCTATTCAGGCTCGCTATGCTGCAGGATTACAGCATTCGACAGCGACAAACGATATTCCTATGTATAGCCGCGGTGCGAGAAGAGAGAGAAAGAGATATACAAGACAAGCTGCGGAACGCTTGAAATTCGATGAAAATCTCTTGGCGCGACGGACAAAACAATTATGTAGCCGCGCTTTCCCTAATCCCCCAGCGTACATCTCAATAATTCACCTTCGCCTTCCGCGCACCTTCGCTTTTCTCTCTCTTCCCTATATATATACCACTACTGCAGACTTATAGCCTCGTTTATCATTCGATTTTCCTCTCAAAAGAACTAATTACGCAGACTAATCGCGTCGCGCGATTGAATGTTACATTGAAACGCGTGCATTGGCCGGGATATGACCGTTATAGTTTGCGGATGAACGTATTAAAAAAGCTCGACTCACGACTTTGCCGTGTCTAGCGTTTTACGTCATTTATAAGTGAAGCGCACGGCTGTGACCGCCGCTTCATCGATCTGAGCCGGGGTAAAATAAACAAGAGCAGCTTGTTTTGGATAATGTTTCAAGTCGGAAGTGCATGGCGAAGCGCGCGCGCGCCTTGTGCATTTCGTGCTCCACTCTCTCTCTCTCTCTCTCTGTGTTCTTTTTCTTTTCTATATAGCTCTCCCCAAGGAGACTGCGACCGAGGGATGCCGCCGCCGCTTATTATTTTCTGCCATGCGACAGAGCGAAGAAGTGGTTTTTCGTATAGAGTAATGGGAAGAAAAACAGGCACGAGTGTACAAGTGTGTATAATATATCTATACCCATCCGTCCCGGTAAAATGAGCCGAGGGATGAAAAGTAAATAAGAATCTGCCGACCACTTGCTCGGCATTTTGTCATCGGCAGTTTTTTTTACCCGACCCTTCCGTGACGTTATTCACTCGCGTTGCCTATATATCGTCTTATAGCTCGAGGCCATCGCACAACGACTGTCGATAGCTCCGAGCTATATTACACAGTGAGCCGTTCTCACACTCGCGATCGCGTAAAAATTAGCCGCGACGATCCTTCAAATTCTCTTCTTTATACAGATATATAACGGGAGCGAGAGTCTCGTAAATCTTGGGAAGAGCAAGCAAGTTTTAAATTAAAAAGGCTGCGCTCTAATTAAAGTTTTCGATGCTCGGGAGATTAAAGAAAAACACAAAGTTATGCGAAAGCTCTCGGCGAGAACATTAGAAACGAGAGAGCGAGCGAGAGAGAGAGAGAGAGAATCAACGCGAGGTTTGCTCGGATTTGCAAGTTACGAGCGCGCGCTAGGCTATGAGAATCGATCGCTCGAGCGCTATTAAAACAATCTGGCGAATAACGAAGCTCCTTAAAAATGATTAGTTCGTGACTCATCAGGGCAATTAAGTATAAAACTGTCAGGATCCGTACGGGTGAATGTCGCGACCCTAGGGTACCGTATCCTCGAGGCTGGAGGCTGCACGACGCGAAAGAGAAAGAGAGAACCGGAGAGATAAGGAAGAAGAGGACGAATAAGAGAGAGAGAGAGGGTAGGCGGACAGTGTGCGCGCCGATGAGGAAGAGTAAGCCGCGACGGACGAGAGAGGAAGAGAGAGAAGCACTCGCTAATCGAACGCGGAAAATCGTGATCGCATTACCCGCGCTTATCCCGACCGCTCTTTCCACTCGTCTCTCTCTCTCTCCCACTGCAGTCCAGTCTCGCTTTCTTTTCTATACTGACGTATAACTATATATAGATACGACCTGCAACCACTGCTCCGAGAGACATTCGGCTTTGTAAGAGAGGAGCGGGGAAGGGGGGGAGATGGATTTTTAGCAACGGTGCGGAATACTGTATTGCGGTAAATTCTGACGTCTCCGAGCCAAAGGGGGGGAGGATGACTGAGAGTCCAACGGATTTTTCCGTCGAACGAACACTGTGCACTGCAGCCTCGCTCGCGATGGAAATAAATAAAATTCGTGGATTCGGTGACTGCGCGGCTGTCCCGTCGTGTCTCGCCTCCCACAGCCCCCATCGCAAGATTGGCACTCGTCCAACTCTGCTTTTTTCGCGCACTCACGCGCTCGGGAATTCTTTTCGGGCCGCGCCGGAATTTCGGCTGATTAACGGTATTTATAGAGGTTTCGTACATACTATTTTTTCTTTTTTCTAATTCAATTAGTCGATCATTCGAGTCGCCGTGCCATTGCGCGCATAAATCTCGTTAAAGAGACAGTTTTTCCGAGGCTGTGTACGGTGTGTATGTGTATCGTCTTATTCTATTACACGCTTAGTGCGCTTTCGGTCTCGCGTATTTCTCGGGGCGGAGACAGCTGGGCGAGAGAGTTATTCGCCGTATATATCAGGAAGTGATAAAAGTTTAGCGCTCATTGGGGAGAGAGAGAGAGAGCGGAAGGGAAAGAGAGATGGAACGAGAGAAGCTGCAGCGCACATTGGGCAGACGTGACGAATGGGGAAACGCTCGCGCGCTTGCTCTTGCACAGCCAGCCTAGCGCCTCATGGAAAACAGCTTCAGCCCGCGCACTGCAACCGCCGGAGCGAGACCGAGAACGACATCCATTTTCTCCGCGCCCAGGCCGTTATTCCTTGTTTCCAGTTTTATCAAAGCGTTATTCGAGTTTACAACTCCGCGCGTGTCCCCACCACAACACATACTCTTGCTTATACGCAAACTCGCCAAGGAATTTAATTCTCTGGCTCTTCCGCGACTGCAGAGTAGACTATACGCGATCATTAAAAGCAGGAGCTAAATAGCCAGGATGATTTTTCACCTATACTGTCGGCCGTTGAATTTTTATACTCTGACTATAATGCCGGGTGGCAGCTGCTGCTGCTTGGCCAGGACCGAGTAGCATTGCCAGCACCTTAGCGCCATTGCATATTTTATGCAAATGAGCCGTTGGCAACGCCGTTAATTGAGCTGCACCGAGGAAAAATCTCAAACCCAAACCACGTCCAGCCGCCCGTCGTCGCCTCTCTCTTTCGGCCTTTCTCACTTCCTCTACTGCAGCCTTTCATATTCGGAATTAAAATTCTGCAGTTGCTCCTTAATCAATTAGAAAATTAAAACTTTAGCGTCGCGCGATAATGCCGCGCGTAAGGTAAGCACGAAATCGCTGATCAATTCTAAGAGCTGGACCTGCACGAATAATAATAATAATAATTCAATGGAAAAGTCTTTTTCATCGGAAATATTCGAGCCCCTCTGGATTCAAATGAAATTCCGGGATCAAGCAAAACTCGAGGACCGGTGAAGATCCTTGGAAAGTTTTCCCCGAGTTTTTTCTCTCTCCCAGCTCTTTATCGATTCTTTTACCTGTCTGCACGTGAGGGAGCCGCGGTGAAATTATTCCTATTGCCGTTTTTATAAAATCATAGTTGTTAATTCGGGGTGTATATATACATGTAGATCGAGCTAATTAGCAAAGTCGGAAATATATAATATGCCGAATTTATATGCAGCGCGAGAGCTTTTTGCCAAAGTTAGCCGGACCCGACTACTCGGGAATCAGAAAAATTTCAGTCATTAATTAAGAAATGCAGCTCACTCGGCCCTTCTTTTTAAACAAGCGAGCGCGCGCGAGTAAAAATAGCGCGTCCAATTAAAAAAGTTAGCCATGCAATGCGCATTCGGTGCCAGGGAGTGAGAGAGAAATAGAGCCAATAATACCGCGGTGCAGGCAGGCGGTATGTAGGTATGTATGTTAGAATTCGCTCTGTTACATTTGAAAAAGAGCTCCCGTGAGAGAGAGAGAGAGAGAGAGACACGAGGCTCGTTACATGGCACTCGTGGCAAGTGAAACGTGAAGTCAAGAGTAGGCAGTGTGTATATGTACGTAGCTGCAGAGAGCACACGCTCAAAAGATTCGTCCCGAGAGCGATCCTCTTATGCAAACGAGTCAGCTGGTCGGTGATGTTGCGTGTATGTGCTGCTGCTGCTGCTGCTGCTGTAGCAGCTCGCACGAGAGCTGCCGACCTTGCAGCGCACACAAGTCATGGGAGCGTAAAGACGCGCGGCTGGAAAAATGCTGCATGCAGCTCTCTCCTCCTCCTCCTCCTCATGCTGTTGCATGGCTCACTCGACATCTTTATAGTCGACATTAGCGCTGCTGGGTATAATGTAGCTATGCGCGAGGACAACAATGGGCCGTGGCATCAGTAGTACGGAGAGAAGCAAGATGGGCCAGGGGGTCAGAACGAGCTCGAGCGAGCGAATGAGGCCGCGCTGCTTGTAAACAGTGATGCGGCTTTCATGCTTTCATATCTATATACATACGTGCAGCACATGTCCCGGAGATGTATGCAGTAGTTATATAGTAGTAGTAGTACTAGTCGCGGGACTGAAAGCAACCGAGAGCGAGCTGCTGCAGGTACTGTTAGTTAACTCGCGGACGTCCTCCTTTGCTACTGCGATCTCTGCTCGCATCAGCCTGCACTCTCGGCTATCTCGACGCTGCTGCTGCTGCTGCTGCTCGAATTCCCATGGCGACCTTGTCCTTCCGAGCACGTCAAATGGCCCCTCTGCAATCTACACCTCAATTCCTCCCGGGCACAAGCCCAGACAGATCGCATACCCATTTCGTCGACACCTAAACTTTCCACCGCCGTCGATTACCCTTCCTCTCGCTCGCTCTACTACTGCCTCTATATCTCTTCTCTTTCCGAGTAGTGTTCCAGACTAAATCTTGGCTCTAACCGCGCACCGCTACGAGCTTTAATTGGCTGTGCAATGTCGAGAGAAGAAAGATGTGAAATTCGGCGCTGCAGCGCGGTTATTCCGGGCTGCGGTAATGCGAACGTCGAAAGTCGAGGACACGAGAGTGCATAACAGACGAAACTACTCTGACCATAGCCAGGAGCTCGGGATGCGCAACCGGAGCTGAGCAATGGACAAGCCGTTAAACGAGCCGTTGAACGGCTAGCTGCGCGCAATTATTATCGCACGTTACACCGCAGGCTTCTCTGATGGTCAGCCGAAATCCACGAAACTGCACTCTCTCGTTTTCGCCCAAAGTCCGAAACGCCTCCTCTCTGTATATATATGTAGTATTCCTAAGCGCAGCCAAGAGCACATATATAATATATAGTGCTACAGATACAATGCACACTTTGCTCTCCTGTGTGTATATATATATATATAGGCAAACTCTCTGATCAATATAGCCGCAGTGTAGCAGCACAGCTTTCTCTCGAAGAGGCTTATATACGCGCGCGCGCACACACGTGCAGCAGCAGCACATTGTGTGTAAGCGCAGCCGAGCGTTTATTCGCTTGCTTGCGCGCGCACTCCTGCAATTTCCTATTGTCCCTCTCCCGCGCGCAGAGACATCCTCCTCTGCTTATGTAACTAGCCATTAAAATCCACATGCCGCCAACATCTCGCCAGATAGACAAAGAGAGAGCCGCTGCTACTGCTGCTGCATCTCGAAATTCCAAGGGGAGCGAGAGCTAGGAGAATCGCCATCGAAGATTCAATCTCTCTTTCTGATGCTACTGCTAGTGCAGCTCTCTCTCTCTTTCTCTCCTCTCTCGCCTTTTTCGCCAATGCCTACAAGTCGTCGCGCGCCGCGTCGAGATTTATCGTGGCGAACAGTTGGCGCGTTTGTCTTGGGCTACAGGTCGCATCCTTCCGCTGCTGCTGCTGCTGGTTCTTTATCTGTCTCGATCCAGCCGCACAAACGAACATTCTCTCGGCAAATTTTTTGTCGCGCCGCACAGAAGCAGGTGCTACTGTGCGCAGGGGCTCGCGTGCACGCGCGCTTCAGTATTTCGGATCGCTGCTAACCCTTCCTTTCATTCTTAATCTTATCGTTCGCTCTCTCTCTCCCGCTGTCTCTCCGGCTATATATAAGTTTTGCTTGGCTGCAGAGGTGCGTAGGTGTGGTTTCCGCTCGTCAACTGACTCGTGCGCAGGTGGACACGTATTAGGACAAGATTGCCGGGGAGAACGATGCTGATGCAGTAGAAAACGAAGGAAAAGATGAAGAGAATGGCTCTTGTTTTTTTTCTCTCTGCCTCTCTCTACTTCTTCCTCCCTTTCGATTCAACGAGCCATTGCCACGCGAAACGTCTGCAAACACCTATAGATATATGCAGCGTATATATATATAATGGAAGCTCAGCTCTATCTAATGAAACCAATAAGCGTGAGGGAATGCGCCGAGGGTAAACTCTTCCCTTCCCTTTTAGGGCCAGGCCAGATTTACTCGTTATTCCCCGCGTGCAAACACAATACCGGGGATTCTTTCTTGAATATACATTTTTCCGAGAACGGGCTATTGTTGCGCCGAGATTCTCAAAAGTTCTGATTGCGTGATGCGGTGGCGGCGGCGGCGGCGGCGGCGGCGTAAAGTCTGCCAGCCTAATTAAAGATAAAAATATACAAACGCGAATCGACAGCGCGTTCTCAGTAAAGAGCATAGTAAAATGTAGGGGATATCGTTATAAAAGTTTTAATCGCGGCAGGAATATACTAGCGGGTATATATAATACGAAATACTCGAACAATTAACGAGAGCGAATCCTTACTATTCCATATGGCTTTTGCATCTCTGGGAAAATAAAAGGGAAGACAAAAGTTTAAATGAAGTTCGCACGCGAACGCGAGGAGCCCGTACAAACTGCATGAACTTTTCGAACTAAAAGAACAGCCGAGCAAGCTGCCGAGGAATTCTGGTGTATGTAACTTGGCCGCAGTAGCTGAGTGAGTACACTGGCTTTCTTCAGACTTTGCTAATTAACTGATGGCTGATATATTTATTCGGCAGGTATATAATACCAGTCATAGGTTGACCTACTTTAGCCCGCGCGTATATACTTTTGAAAAATTAATCGCGTGCTCGCGGAAATTGAAGCTTCAAATTTATTCAGGGCTGCAGCTCGCTGCAGCTTGACGGTTTGTACGCGAGACCGTATAATAATAAATGCACGGCCGCAAGAAGTATAAATGCAGCAAAGAATCAGAGAAAGTGGATGTTTATAGGGGACGCCCTCTTGCTGATAATCGCGCTATTTGTATACATAAGTAGAGAGACGACGGCGGCTATGTGTATAGAGCTCTAAGAGCCGAGAGGGAATAAGTAATAGCCCGAGTCGCGCGCGCGCGCAAGTCGCCTAACTGAGCAAGACAAAGCTTTATGCTGTGTGCTCTGCAGGTTCTCTCCTCCCTTCTATATACTCTCTGCGAGACCGCCGTCGCCGCGCGACCGACTCGCGAAAAGTGCAATAAGATGAAAGAAAAGAATAGAAAAAGGTAAGAGAGCAAGCAGGAGGTCTTGTGTCTCGACTCTGGAGCAGATATAAGTATAATGCCGGCGCGCGGCGCGGTTAGAAAAAGCGGCAACTTCCGCCGGATATGCGCATCGCTTGACGAAAGAAGGAGGCTTATCAACCAGCTCTACTCCTATTCAACGCGTCTTTTATGCTCGTTTCGTGTGAAATCGTTCGCGTTCCTCATCTCGAAAATTCTCGGTCAGGAAATTAAAAAAACATCGCTGTACACAGAAAACAATGATTTACTTGATTGCCATTGCGGAAGGATCTATTTCATTTTCGTGGTATAAAAAAAAGGAGTAGAGCAGCCGCGAGTAATCATCGGGAGCGACGACGGGAGGAGAAAAACAACGCGCGCGCAAGAAAAACAATCGGAACAAGATTTCCGACGCGACGAACCGAGCGCGGGTGGCTCGGACGCCCCGCACTGCCTGTCTTTTGCCATTTCTCGAGTTTTTTCAAAGGGAAGATGCCAGGACAAACAGTAGCTCTCGCCCAGCTTCTGGCACAATGACTGTCTCTCTTTCTCCCTCCAGCAGCTATATATACACACGTATATACATATATATATACAGTTATACGGCTTTGGAGAAAACGAGACTCCGTGTTTCATCCCGTTCTCTTTCCAACTGTCGCGCTTGCTCTATCCCTCTGCGAAGAGTTTCGCATTGTCTTCGGAACCGCGAGCTGGACGCGTCGCCAGTGCTATTAATTTAGCCGTAAAGAGTTTAGCCCTTTAGTATAATATTCTATCGTTTAAGAAAGCACGCGGACAGCCCTCTTTGTCTCTCGACCTTTTCTCTTCTTCCATTATAGCGCTTGCTCTCCTTTCCCGCCGGCATTAGCTGCTGCCAACAAAAAGTCCAACTGATGGCCTTCTTTTCGAGGCGGCGCGTGCTATTGACAGTAATTAAGAATAGAGTCTCCTCGAGAGACGGAGAAGAATATTGAGAAGCTTTATTCGAGCGCAGCTGCTCCGGAGACTTGATTAAATCTAAAAGCCGAGAGGGAGAGCTACTGTGACTGCTGGGCGATTCTACATAATTATATATGTATACACATAAACGTGTGTATATATAGCTGTGGAAGTCCGCGGGAATTAAAGGAGATCCCCGAGGACCGGCGGCTCTGTCGGGTGTATATCTTGTTGTTTCTCGAGCTGCTGGTGCAGCGTCTCTGTCGGTCGTCGGAGGGTCGATCGCAAGCGCGGCCTGCACAGAGACAGATATAAGCCTAGGCTGCAGCGCCGGCAGCCCGTTGCCACTAATTCAAGCCCAACAAGTTGATGCTGACCGATAATAATATTCCATTAAGGCAGCAAGGCCCATACATCACTGGTCGTCACGCGGCTTGGGACTCCCTCCTCGGCCTCGTCGTATATACCTTCCATGCGCCGATAGCATCTACATGAGGCGTTAATTACGTACCGTCCTACCGCGTTACACTGCCACTACTCGAGAGATATCTCCGAGGAGGAGCTGTATATATACAGTGCGCTCTCTCTCTCTCGTCTTTCTCTCCCTTTATATAATACTTCGTGACGAATAATTATAATACAACGCTCTCATCCGATGCCCATTTGTTCAACAAATATTAGACACGCGCTTTATTACTCACCTCAAGTGCTGTGGAACTCTGCGGACAGCTGCTCGATCTGCAAGAAAAAAAGGAGACTGAATCAGTGCAGCCTGGGACATCGTCCGCTTGATAGCAGAGATAACGATTTAAAAGGAAAAAGAAATTAAAGAGAGAGAAAAAGTGCAGACGTATATGTATGTGGGAGTGAAGCGGGCGGGCGGGCGGGCTGGAACTAGAAAGAAAATTCTCGCAGCCCGTTTCCGCAGAGTGCGCAAGAAAAATACAGAATACATTAACTCAGCGGCGGCGGCGGCGGCGGCGCGATCGTCTTTCTCCTTCCGTTTATTCGGCTCTCCTTCTCTCTTTACCCACGGTGGTCTCTTCCGCTTTTCGCGCTGCGCACACGCGTACATATATATATATATATGTAGCACAGCGTGCGGCGCAGTATACCGCCGCACGAGGCGAATAAATTGTCGCTAATGGATAGAATTACAAACGCGCAAGCTCGATATTTACGCGAATAAGCCTCTCTACTGCTTCTTTTATCATTGAAAGCAGTTCGGCCGAGATGACGGCATTTGAGAAAAGATTTGAAAATAATATATTCGGCGCGCAGAGGAATATCGCTCGCAGTTCCAGGAAAAAGAAGCTATACTTATGCGCGGCAACGCGTCCTCGGATAGTTGTAAACAAGGAGGCATTATACGTATATCCGCGAGCGGGCGCGTGATGCACGCATAAAAAGTTTAAGCTCCCGAAAGGTTAGTGCCCGGGGTGAAGAGAGACCGCGAGTACAAGGCACATAATGCGCCCGCATTAAAGCGGTCAAGGACCGCTCGGATAAATTTACATCGTCGGCTTATTCCCTTCAACACACACACACACACTATACACCAGCTCTAATGGATAAACTGTAAACGCAGAGGCGCTAGCTTTTGCAAATATCCGCGGCGATGAGCGTCGTAACATTAATAATTAGGCGCTTGTCCCAGCAGGGGCGGTCACCGCCTCCTGAGAGACTCGCAAAAGGAAGCGTCGCCGCGTATATAGGAAATCGCGGCGAGACCTGGCCATGTGCGATCCCACGGGACGAGTTTCAAGCGCGAGGAAATCCTCGCGTATATATATACACGTCCGAGTTAGAGATAGTCACGCGAGCAGTCCAAGATTTTTCGCCAGGGATCGAATTACCGCTGCTGCTGCTGCTGCTGCTTTTGCTGCTCTGGCCGAGCGGGGACCTCTCTTTTCATTATGCTAATGCCATTTTATTCGGCCAGCGTTGAATTAGCAATTCCGATCGACTTCTCTCTCTCTCTCCCTCTCCCCCTCTCGCTCTGCTTAGTTATTCGCATTAGCGGAAATACAGTGTGTGTCCCGCGCGAGCGAGAGAAGCTGTAATCGTAAACTTGGACTACGGAGAGCTGCGGCTTTATTTAATAACGCGCGGTGGTGCACGTATATATAGTATATAATCGGGGAGAAAAACGAAGTACGGCATTGAAGGGAAAAAGAGTATAGGGCTGCCCTCTTTTCATGCGGATGCTCGCTATATACTGCCGCTGACCCAAATCATATCAGCGTTATCAAGCGTATCTCTGACTGCACATGTTCGTTCCCTCGTCCAATCATCGAGGACTTTCCAGCAAAACTCAACAGGCCGGCAAACGAGTTTCTTTCTACTTTCCCGTCGAGCGCCAGTCTTTGACTCTTATTCGATTTGCCCGTCGAACGGAAAAGCCGCCACCGATCGAAGGGTGCGGACGTTATCTCTCTTTTTCCATCTCGCTCTCTCTATCTTTTGCTCTGACCCTCTCTGCTGTGGCATCAACTCCGGACCGCAGCACTGCGGTGGTGGCCAGTCAGATTCTGTTGGTCATATAAGCGGAAAACTTGACAGGCGACGCACGTCAATCGCCGTTTCGCGGGACAATTCTCTCTCTCTTTCCCTGTGTAAGCTCTCTTATTTCCTATCATCGACTACTGCTCATTGGTTTACTGTGACTTAACACAAGAACTTGAGTTAAAACTACAAAAACTGGTAAATACAGATTCGTTAAATCTATGGTGTAAGATGAGTACATCACCCCTTTCAGACGTGCGTTGCACAATCGGTAAATTTCGCTCCGGCAGCCCCTTAATTATATTGTCATATACTTTTTCAATGGACAACATATTGTACAGCAATAAAGAAATCTATAATCTAAATCTCCCTCTCTGTAATTACCTCCTAAAAAATATATATATTATATTTACTAGGAGTAAGCTGTCTGAATTCGCCGTAAATTGATTGAATATACACACAAAGCCTGTACAAAATGACTCGTTTGTTCTTGTAATGAGGTTGGTACGCCGCGTCAAATGTGCATTATGTGACGAGACCATGCCAGCTCCACGCGTCATTTTCGGCGTGTCACTCCCGGGCGATACCATATATATACCTACGCGCGTTGTTCAATTGCGTGCAGTCTGCAGCGAGCACGAACTCATACCAGAGGACTTCTCGGAAATTGGCGCGCGAGCTCCGGTGAAATCTAGGCATTGCGATCGTTTTTGCGGTCTGCCGCGCGCGCACGTTCACTACCCCCGGGAGCTTATATACCATTCGCTTGAGCGAAAGTGGTGACACATGCCTAAGCGCGAAAGATAGCGCGAGAGACGGACTCGTATATATGGCTGCCTTCTCGCACTTAACCGCGTGTATGTACAGTAGCAGCAGCAGCAGTGGCGGCTTATTACTATGGGAAACAAATAAAAGCTCGCTGCTCTGCGGTATAGAAACATTACACCGTATCATCAGTGTCCGGGAGGGGGGGGGGCGCAGTCGAGCGCGGAAATGCACGCCACAGAGCGAAAGTACAAAATAAAAGCAGCAGCTCGCTGCTTCTGCGTACAATAAATTTCTTACCTTCAGCGATCTCACTTATAGCGCGCTTTACCCCCCATTATTATTACCCCGAGAGGGAGCCACATGCATATTTATGGAGGAGCTGGCACGTGTGTGTGGGTATAACAGCTATATATATATACGCGCATACAGAAAGAGTAGACGCGGGCCATTAAAGTAGCTCGTAACTTTCGCGCTTTTACTACTGCGACGATCGCGGCCGCCGGTTCGTCATTAAGCAGAGTTGCTGCTGCTACTGCTCGCGTTTTGCCCGGGGAAAGAAGAGCTGGATTTCGCGGATCTCCCTCTGCCAGAGACAGACGTTACATTGAATAATTAAGACGATATTACTTCAGTCGCTCCGGCCTTTTGCGACGACGATCATCCTCTTGGAACACGCGACTGAGTCATTCCCTCTCTCTCTCTCTCTTCCTCTCGCTTGAAATCTGGCTTTATATTATATAAAACATCTTTATTACTCGCTTGCACTGTCATTAAAGCGATCTCTCTCTCTCTCTCTCTATCTCTCGGTCAATGTTTAATTTGCCGCTCACCACTAGGAAATTACCTCCCTTTGCAAACTCGCCCTGCTGCTGTTATTATTTTTTGTTTGTTCTCCCCTTTCTCTTACGTTTACCCGAGGTTTACCCTTCTCCCTCCGAGGTATTAAAAATTCGCTTTTCTCAAAATCTCCCCCGTCATTTTCTGTTTTTTAGCAAACATATTGTTTACTTTGACTGCTCCACTGCCTTGCTGGACACGACCTTTTCTACTTACGCGCTGAGCCGTAGCAGCGAAAAGCGCGTTCATTAAACAGTATAAATATATACATTTACAATGGCAGTCGAAATTCCACCGATACGTCATTCAAGCTTTATTTTATATATCTTTGGACGTGTAATCGAGAGGCTTTTTGTGAAATAAACCTTTATCCGGACCATCATCACGAGGATCAGAGAGAAAAAGAGTAGAGTGTAACAAGTGCATTGTTAAAGTCGATAAGGTAGCGCATATACAGTGCGTTGGAAAATATATAAATAGGCATCAATACGCATATTGTGATTAATCGGTGAACGATATATACATATTCGAAAGGTAATTCATGTAGAGAATATAATCAATGGAAAATGCCGAGAACCCTGATGCGCGACGAGCGCAACATAACTCTCTCCCTCTCGAGCGCAAGCGCGAGCGAGCGAATGACAAGGGCCCCGTGTCATGATGGAGCAGTTTTTCCGCTCGATAGAGCTCGAAAGCGAGAGAGCGAGAGAGAGAGAGCTGCAGACATCATCGACGATATACACGGTCGAATCTTATAATTGCTCTCGAATCGAAAAGAAAGCGATACATCGCGATGTTTCGCGGTCTGCGAGATCAGAGGATGAGTGTCGAGATGTCCAGCAGCATGTCGGAGGCCGTGTATAGCGTGGCGCAGCCGGCGTTATTATGAATTCTCCAGGAGCACAGCGACCCCCGAGTCGTTTACCCATGTTGTCCGGGGATAATAGTCTGAAACAAGTAAGCCAGAAAAAGGGCCGAGGTCAGGCTGCGTGTCGCATAATAAAGGTGCTGCCGCCGCTGCTGCTGCTGCTGTTGGCCGCGTGATTCACGAGCTGCGCGCACCAGAATATCGAATGCGCGCCAATGGAATCGGGCCGCTCTTTTTCGCTTCCAGCTCTTTCCCTCTCTCTCTCTCTCCCTCTGCAGTGTGTTTACGCACAGCCTCGAGGTAAAAGAAAACTCGCTCTCCGAAAGTGCATTGTTTTCGCGCGTTGCAGCGGGGAGCCCTTTGTTCTCCCGCTTTATTTCGTGCAATCCCGTGGCGGCTGCAAATATTTCGTAGTTAAATCCGCGTGCAGACGCTAATAGTAAAGAACAAGACTTGAGCTAGTATAATATAGCGCGGCCGAACGAGAGAAACGAGATCAGCTCCTCAGCGGAATTCCCGGCGCGCCTCTGCAAAAGGACTTAACTTTGCCCAAACTCGCTTCTCTCGCATTTTTTTTCTCTCTCCTCCTCGCTGCTTTTCCGCTGCTTTTCCGCGGCTTTTCTTCAATTTATATACACAACCAAGAGAGCGCGCGCGCCATTTACACATAAAGCATTCTCCGCTGCGATTTGATTATTGCAACAGTCCATTATTGCCGCGCGCGCGCTCGAATGCAACGCGAAATAATAAATGTCCTCCCTTGTCGCGCCTCTCTCTCTCTCTCCTTGGCGCTTTAGCCTCGTTATCGAGAACAAAGCACCTAAGGAAGTGCTTCGCACTTGGCAGTTGCTATAGCGAGAGCGCAAATGGACCATAATGGCGGCGTCGCATCGCCTGCTTACCTGCTGCTGCTGCTGCTTGCTTGCGCTCGAGGCTTGCGGTCGACCCTGGAATTAGTATAGCGTCATTGTCGCGGGCAATGTTAAGTAAACTTGACACTCGGTATTGTACTCTATCCTGTTCCCTCTCTCGCTCTCTTTCTTGAAGAGAGCGCGCACCGCAGACAGATAAGACTCCTCGACGCTTTCGAGGACTTTTTCTACTTCAACTCTCGAGCGAAGGCTTTTTCGCGCAGATAAAGCCTCGCCTGCACCGCCAAACGACCTGAAAGCGCCACTTTTTTCTTTTCTCCCAGCTCCCGGCGAGGCTTTTTTTTCTCAACGCACATACCCTCAGTATATATATATAGTAGCTGCATTAACGTCGCGCGGCAGTACAGCAGCGAGAGCAATAATAGAAAGCTGCGCGCGTTTTGTTTCGCGTGCGCATATAAAGCAACGCGGAAAAGATATTACCATAAAGAGAGTGCCGACATCCCCCCGAAGTATATCGGTACAAAAGACTGTTTTATGAATTCGCGCGAGATCCATGCGGTCGCGTCGTGAATAATATGCACCTGCTGCTGCTGCTGCTGCTGCAATGTACGGCGGCGTAGTATAGCGCTGAGCTCGAAAAACGAGTCGCAGATGTATGTATGTATATGTATATATTGTGCACCGGCGTCTTGTACCGCTCTCGCTTTTTCTCTTTCTCCCTCTCTGTTTCTCTGCCTCCTTCGAGCGCTTCTTCTACTGCTGGCTGACTCCCTTGTCGTGTTAACCTTTCCACTAGATAGCGAGTTATTCTTATGCTCCTGCTGTAAAATTGCCGCACGCGCGCGCGACTACTGTCAGCCGAGACTTTGGATTCCCATTTGAATACATAAATACAATTTTCTTTCTCTCTCGCCCTCTTTATACTCTTCCTCCGCGCTACTTCCGCGAAATTACTTCAGGTAAAATCAGTCTACTCGCGGCGTAGTGGAGAGTGCGTTTATCAAACGAGAATTCATTTTCAAACTCGTTCTGCATCACGGAAAACCCGCCAGGATTCGACGGTGGAAAACATTATTACGAGACTTGCGCAGTCGAAAGGAAAAAACAATAATGCCAAGTTATTGGTTCCTATGAGGTTATGACGTTTATTGGGTATCAAGCTCATACATTCATCCGCAGGGACATTTTCCAAGGAGAAAGCAAAATTAAGCAGGCCCGCTATAAGATATATACACGGAAAAAAATGGTTGGTTACAGCAACAAAGCGCTTGGATAAATACGCACCAACTATATTTTTGGTTAACTTTACCAAGAACTAAATATATGGAAGAATGTGTAAAGTTTTTATTTTATACAAAAAATAAATAAATAATGATTAAATGAGGTGAAAATATTTTCAAAAATCATAGATTTGGTGGATCAAGTTTTTCCTTGTATAAACATTGCACATGTTTAAACAAATCTAATACATACGTCGTGCATTTTTATGTATACCTCACGAGCACTGATGACCTTCCTACTCTAATAAAAAATGTTATGCAGTTTATGTACAAGGTAAAAATTACAAAGAAGGTAGGTAACATACTAAATTTTTTATTATACTTACCAAGTTCTTGGTAAGGTTAACTAAAAATATAGTTGGTGCGTATTTATCCAAGCGCTTTGTTACTGTAACCAACCATTTTTTCCCATGTATTTATTACACACTGTAAAAATTATTTTAAAAAATGCAACCTATCAAGCAACAAATCTGCATTAAAAAAACCAATTAGAATCAGAAGCCGCACATTCCTGCTAATAAAAAACGCGCGCAAATATAGTTTTCAATCAAAACGTGAAAATCTCCCTATTCGATTGAAAACAATAATTACAGACTCTAGCACACATGAATAAGGTATAATTGCTCACAATGAGCGCAACGGCTAATCAAACGGAATCTTCGGTAAAGCAGAATATAAACACTTTAATTCAGACAATAATTCATGGCTTTCATTCTATGCATAAATTATCAGGCGATGGCATATTCTCGCACCCATCAAATGGAAAATGGATCATATCCCGTCTTAATACGCGCGCTCGCCGGGACTTTCGCTTTTGATTTAGACGCGTGTGTGTTTGTAGTATATATGCGTCTAATACAGTGCAGGTATACGAACGAAATCGATCGCGATGATATCGCGAGCGGATGTTAACGACAGCAATCACACACGAGACTGGGTAGACGCTTTCTCGCTTTGGCGTAAGCCAAAAGGCGTGCGCGTATAACATTTTGTTTACTTCTATGGCTATTATCTTTTAGATTCAATGATATTGTATTTGCACGCTTTGTGCCATATATACTACTTGAGGGGATTATATGGGCGCTCTTTCTTTCCGCAGATTTTTTGTTGTAAAGTTATTTATACAGGATATATACAAAATTTTGTTGCTGAGGAATATTACGGGATGGAAAAATATATGTTACTGTAAATTATGAGGTTTTATCAGGTTTGCGTTGTATATATTTTTCTTGTGGATAAATTTAGCAAAACTCTTTAGTATTCTCGCAAAGTGCAAACCTTGCTGCAAAATTCATAAAAAATGCACTAACTTTTATTTTGAATATCAAGGCTAGAGCGAGTGTTGCATCATGAAGAACTATCGAACGAGGAAAATTTTTCAAAACTTTTATTTTGGCAATAAAGGTAAACAATTTTTATCGTCGTGGTGCCATGTAGTTTCCTGTAATATAAACTCATAGACATAAAATTTAAAAATTCGAAATTTGAAAATATATTTTACTAATATAATCACTAAAAAAAAACCTGACGAAAATTGTTGTACCAACGAATTCCGTGAATTCTCAACGCCCACTTCATTAAGAACTATTTTCCCTCCAAAATAAACGTAAACCTGATGTTTGTTTTCAATTACGTAAATCGCAAATCAATTGCATCAGCAATCAATGCTCCTATAAAATAAAACACAGCCACAAAATTCATCAAAGTCCCACAATAAACACTCCATCATCACCAATATTTTAATCCTCAGCTCACTCACTAATAAAATCATACCGAACATACCCATATCATAAATCATGGAAGCAAACGCCCGCACAAGAATTCGCATCATCAGCTGATCCTTAGCAAAACAACGGGCATACACTCGACGCTCGCGATAATTAGAGGCACATATATACACGCTTCTCCATCGAGAGGAATATTCGTTAATGAATATGCGAGAGTATACCTACCTATATGTCGATGTGTGTGTGTCGCTGTTGCATGTAAATTACCAGCGGCTGTATACAGCAGCAGCAGTCGCAGCTCTGGCGGGTGTGGTCGATGTATTTTGATCGGACGATACGGAGCGGGGAAAGCACACTTACGCGTGTACATGAAAACGTGCGCCTTCGCGCGTTTACATAAGGTGAAAATACTTTCGGCTGCAGCAGTATAGTGCAGCAGCGGAGAAAAGAGAGTAAAGGAAAAAAAGAATGAGTGCGTTTGGTATTTGCTGATCGAGGGTGTGGATAAAAGTTTATTTTTTCGAGGGAGAACTTATCTCAAGTTCGCGAGAATACGTCTTACGATATAATTTCGTAATATTATTATTCGATGGCTTTCGTTGTGAATGAAATTACTCTCTCGAGTCCTATATAAATAGATATACGAGAGGTGCATATACATATTATACATCATATAAGTTGCATTACAACAACAATGAGAGCATGAATAGGTTTGTGGCCGCGCGCGGCATTTGTAAATACACGTAACTATACAGGAAAATGCTCTCTCTGCTGCTGGTCAATTTTGTAAGTGTATTGTTGGAGAAAGTTGATTTGGATATATTGCGCATTACTATAAATCTTTGGGAGAACGCAGTCGTTAAATATTGACATTGTAAAATGCAGCACAATGTGCTAATAAATTCAGACTTATATAGATCGTCAGGTAATTTCCTCAAACTTTTACCTTTTAACGTTTATATAGTACTTTTATATATGTATGTATACGCATGCTGCGCCGACGTGAAGAATATATATATGACACACGCGCGTAATTTTTTTAATTCGAATGTGTTCTCACAAGAAAAAGAGACAACAAAGATTTTTTACCGAACAAGGAAGGTGAGGCACGTATATATACATACATATACACACACACACCTTATGTAAAAAAATTTTTCGATCGCTTACGCAATGATTTTAAACTTATGTAAGCAGTGCAATCATTGTAATTAAAAAGAATTCGCTACTTTTACTAAGACTGGTTTTCACTCACACGATAAAAAATTTTTCGTTGCAGAAGGAAGAACTCGACTACTTCGTAGCCATGAACCTCGCGCTGCATGGATTTTTGCTCCAGGGTATGTATTTATACTGCAAATATGTATTATTATTATATATCTTTATAATTATGATTTAATAATCCCTGGAAAAATCGTATGACTGAAAATTGTTCTGGATTACATGACTTTATATCTCGGGCCGTACAATTTCGTACTCGTAAAGTAAGAGTTTTATGCATTGCTTTTTCAACATACTTTTTCATAAGAATTGTAATTAAAATAAAAGAAAATTAATACAGAAAAGCAAAATAACGATATAATAGTAAAATTACCGCAAAAAAAAACGTAATGGTCAAAATAAAAATCATTATATCTTCTGACGATGATGCACCCGTTCATCCAATCTGTCACAGCACCTATATTACAAAAAACAAAAAGCTCATAGACATCGTCGCTGCAGCAGCTAGTTATATTATACACAGGCGCCTTCATCATCAGCATCAGTAGCAGCGTCCTTTGCTCGCTCTCCGCGCGGCATTGTTCGAAATGCGAGTCTGACGAAACAAAAGCGGGGCCTTGGTTCTCCGAGAAAAGTGCCTTCTTCTCTCCTTCTCTCTTTCTTCGCTGCACACAAGCACATAATATACACGAACATGATGGAAAGCGCGCGCGCAAAGGCGTTTTACAATACGCGAGCTGTGGTCTAATCGATGTTAACATCCGTCGACTGTGTAACGAGCCGTGTGTTATATCTGTGTACGTGTGTGTGTGGGAGGAGGACGTCCTCGCCGTAAATCTGGGTTTTCATGCCGTGCCTCACATCAGGTGTTTCCCTGCAGCGAGGAATTGCCAATTAATCGCCGTGTGTGAGAATTAGATTCGCGCATGGAGATTATATATATATTATTTCAATTATGATAAACCAGCGTATAATAACTCTCGCGCTAAAAATATAATAATAATCAACTGGCCGCGCGCGCGCACGTAAGAGCCCTCATAAAACTAGCGTCGCAAATCAAACGTTCCTTATAATACAATACGGGCAGCTTGATGGTATATTATGTATTACACACACTGCAGCAGTCTACTCCCGAACTCAATTTTCGATTTGACTGACGACACAACACTATATATACGCGTTCAATTTACGATTTACGGCTGCGTTTTACGTCCATTGTAAATTCGCCTCGACTTATGAAGCTCGGAATGAGCTTCTCTCAAGGAATGCGAATCGCATTGCAATATCGCACTTTCAATTAGAGGCCCCTATAACGAGAAAAGCTACTGCGGCGGCGGCGGTATACGCGAAAGATATGATAGAGTCGTTTCGAAAACTGGATGCACGCGTACATATAAGACACACGCCGAGAGAGGTATATTTACGGTGCGGGGGATGACTGATATGATGATTGATGCGAGTTTGATGTAGGGTAATTTCGAGAGATATTATAGTGATGGGAAGCTAATGAAGAGGTGAAGAAATAACAGTAGTGGCGGTGTGTTGCGGATTAGTTGGATATCAACTGGTTTGCTTTGATTATAAAATTAGTTTTCAGCTATCTCGTCGGTAAAAAAATACACGATTATAAAAAATTATATTTGCGAAAGAAACTTTACTTTCATAATTCAATTTTGCAGAACGCATTATAGTATAATATATATGAGTTTGGCTCTTCTATCAGCGAAAATGCGTTTACAAACATTGCAAACATTCAATTTCTCCGCGGGAAATTGAAGGAGCAAATGAATTCCAGCAGCACACTCTATTACAGTCGTCGCTCTCGCAGCGTTTTCTCCAAAATAAATATAGATAAAATTCAGCAAAACCACAAGTTGCGCGAACTTTTGCTGATATAAATGAGATTTTAATTGTGATAGCTTGCGTACATACGCAGTGTGATGAAATTTCAAGTCATACGCGTACGACAAGTATATTATATATAATATATATACACGATGATTTTCTTCGGCTTAATATGCATCATCAGTCAGTCACCGGAAGAGTCGTCGTAACGCAGCTTATATGTGTGACGTTGTTATTGAAATTGCATATTTTTCGCGAAAAGATGTGCTGGATTCTTTCGCGCGCGGAGAGGCGTTTGCATTGTTTAATATGGCAGATGAAATTGCACAATAATAATAGTTGTCGCGCGAATCATTCGCGTATTTTAAGACGTGATATCAAGCGCGGGATGATCCTCGGCAGAGGAAGAGATGATCTTTTGTTTTCGATTTATTTATGAACGGTTGTCACGTTAAGTGCCTGATTTATTGGCGTATATTGTGCTATTGATTTACGATGCTTTTTAGAATGATTTTTTTTTCATTGCTTACGCGCTACCTTTACTATTTTTCAGCTTTAATGAATGCTTCTTCATTAAAGTTAGTCATTATGTATTGGCTTCTACGGATAATTAAGAAAGGTTTTCGTCTCTTATTAGCGACGTTTTAGTCGCATAGCACACGGGATAATAGAAAGTGAATTTGCTATTAGCACAATGTAGTTCATACTATGTCAAAACAAATCAATATTAATATGCAAAGCACGGTTAAAGTTTCATAACGACGTTTGATATAATTCTAAATTAACATAAGAAAATTAATTAGGATTCCATGATTGTAACTATTATACCGCTAGTTGCAAAATGTTTCCTTTCGTTAGTTCAAATACTAATGAAGCAGACGCGCGACAGCTTATAATGGATTATTTTGATTCTTGAACAACATATACAAATTAGAAAATTATGAAATTAATTTCACTGATACAAGCTCAAATTTTCATCCGCCCAACTACAATTAAGCCCATATAAAGAAAAGAGGTAAGTAGCGTTCAAACACGTCCTCGTCTGACAATCGAGCACAACACACACGTCCACTAGACTGACAAGTGAGTCATGCAGTATAGGTCCGTCAAGCCTCGCCATTATATGCATCAGCATACGGAGGCGCGAAGGCGTTCCGAGACATCGCTCGCGTGCACCGGACGTGCTATATATATATGCATATATACGAAGAAAGCTCGCGTCCAAGAGCTTGTATGATGCGCACGAGCGAATAATTTACGCGGCTGCGGGAAGCTACTGTGACTTCCTTGACTTTGTCGGTGCTTATATTTATTATGTCGTCGCTCATATTAGTTGTTTTCCGGGCTTTAATGAGGCGGATAAGAAGGACGTCCGATTCGTGTTTTTAGCGCTGATTTTCTGCCGGCTGAGGTAAAGTGGCCGGTTTGAAAAGTGCAATGGGAAAATTGGTAGGATGCTGAGGTCAGAATCATGTATGTGAAACGATTAAGCAATTGTGCGGGTTTTGACATTGTTGGATAATTGTAAGTTTGCTTAATGTTTGACTTTAATAAATTAATTTAATATTATAATAAATGCTTTTTTACGTTTTTCTCAGTAATTAAAATGCGATATGAAACTCGCTAAAACAAATATAATTAATAATCTTCATTGCATAAACTTCTTAAGATTTCGATCAATGTGACGGTTAAAATTTTTCATTCAGTTTCTCTTTCATCCTAGACCTCATTTAGTATTCAGCACATTAAGGCCCGAAGTGTCTTCCTATTTTTACAAACACCTGCGAAAATACGATACTCTTCTTTCGGATCTTTTGGCGCTTTTAACCGAATCGGGCGACACATCTTCTCAAGCATTCCAAATAAAAATCACTAATTTGAATAAACGTCACCTGAATCCGGGAAAGTTTTTTTTCGCATGAATTCAACCAAGGAGAGAAAGAGAGAACACGTCGTACCAGAGACGTTACTATACTTGCAGGGAAGATGATACAAGTCACGTATGAGTCTCATGAGACGAGAAATCGATGGCAGTCAGAAGCATATATACATATACACACATATACTTGTACATTAATACGATAGAGATCTCATAAATGACCGGCCTTTTGGTAGCGTCTTGATATATACGTACAATGCACAAACGAAGACGACGGGGCACAGTCGAGACACTTGGGATGTCACCTTCTGTTTGAATGGATGATCGGATCTCAGTGTGTAGCCTGCCTTTCTCTTTCTAAATTTCTTCCTTTCTCCTTTGCTTCTTCAATCAGCTGCTGATTTAAGTTTCAAAAATCATTATATATTGTCTTGAATTTTGCCAATTTAATTGAGGAAGTAGCAGCTAATTTGAACTCTTACATCTAATTTCTCTTTTCTTTGATGAAGAAATCGGCCGATTCTGATAATTGCATAAAACACTATATATGTGGGTATTTTCACGTCTTAATTTTATTAATAGTTTGAAAAATATTAAAAGTAGTTTTTAATGCATTTGAAAATTTTTAACTGTTTAAATGAAATTATAATTATATATCATATTGTCATTGTTTTAAAGCTAGTTGAATTTTCAAAAAAAAGAAATGTTCCCCTTCGTTTTAGTTTCTTTTAGAACTTTCAATTTCGAATGGTTTGCCTTCGATTAATTTCTCCTTATACTTTCTTCTAATTTGTATAGCTAATTTATGTACAGAAATTCATTTAATTTGATTCTATCCTAAGAGGCTTCAATTTTTGTGATATCTAATGTAAAAATCTTTACATAATAAACGCTTTTAATGATAGCTCATCTGTAAACTGAATCAATATCATAAAAATCATAACTTATTATTATATGGTACAGACAAAACTTTGTTGATTCATTTATTGTTTTGTATCACCTCTGCACAAGTGTGTCGCAAAATTATTACCCGTATGATATATGTCTCCGATTTCCACTTTCATTTTCCTAATTTCGTTCGCCGACCGCTATTATAAGCGTCGTGCGTCGCATCGTTGCATAATTAAGCGTGTAACTTAACGCTTAGACTCGATGCGGTTATAACTGTTCGATGTCGTTAATACATACACATATAAAACTCGTGATAAATTACGATCTTATAATATTTGAAAGCTCTACTATAAATAGCCGAGTACTTAAAATCAAAACGTTCTGCAAAAATTGAATCAACAAACAAATGAGAGCTGGATCATTACACGGTCAAAGTCGATTAATATAACGTAATAGGAATATGTCAGACAATGTTATTCAGCAATCGTTATTTCGTAATATTGTTAAAATGACTATTTCAATTTACAAAATAAAACGTCAAGACCTAAATCCTTGCAAAAAAAAATACAGTCACGGTTTCAATCTCACTTGAATTCAGTTATAAGCCCCGTTGTCGACACATGCAATGCGGAGTCTGCATTTTAACAATGCGTGGGCCGCTTTTAAGTCCGTTCTTTATCGCCGGGCATATAAATTGAATTTCTCATCGTCTGCTGACTTCAATATATATACATATTACTTCAGATATAACTGTAAGTCATGGCTCATTGAGTATTACCTATACGTCTGTGGCTCTCGTTTGCACGTTATTGTCATGATTAGCAGCTTAATCAAGTTTTCATTGTCTCGCCTCTCGGCAACTTGTATTTCGAATGTGATTTTTTCGATTTTGAATCGAGGTGGCTATACTTCGCATAGCGTTAGATCTGGTCAGGACAAACCGGTGCGTTATGTAACGTTTGTAAACTATCAACCTATATTATATATTTTCATGTGGGTTAATACCAACGATAGAATATAGTCATATACTGTAAGAATCATTACAAATTATTTTAGAAACAAATATATACAATCTCTCGCAATCTTATACTTATTTGAATTTTTTTCTACAAACATACGCGAATGTTTATTATAAATAGAATATTCAAACTGTTGCAACGTGTAAACTATAATAAAAACGAAAAAGTCTATAGTTTATCCTTACTAAAATTAAATCCAAGCAGCAGTATAGTCCACTCTCTCTTTCTCTCGTCGACACACGCGGAAAAGCCGGGCGCTCGAGGTCGTTCCCATCCTCTCGTTCCTACACACATATATACAGCAGCAGCAGCAGCCTCATGCTTCCATCAACAGAGTAGCAACAGCATCAGCCTCCTTCACTTTGCGAAACTGCATCAGCCCGAGCACAGCGTATATATAACGCGGCTAATAACTAATAAGCGCAGAAAGTGTGCGCCCGAATAATAATCAGCGACTGATTAATCGGGCACTTCTCTCTCTCTCCGAGATGCGTCTATACATACCCTCCGACAAACGCAAAAAAAAGTGAAGAAGCGGAGGCTCGCTAATTGCCGCTCATCACGCTAGTCTATATACTATATACAGGAGAGTAAATCATTGCGCGAGCCGATTGCGCAAAATCCAGAAGCTCTCGAGACGATGCTCGAGAAAAAAAATGCCATCGTTAGAGCCAACGGGCGGTCACCTGTATGCTGCGCTGGTACCGACTGATGCAGTTTTTTGTGATGGCAACCTGAGGACGAGTTGTGTGTGTGTGTGTATCGAGAGAGAAATCGTAAATTAGGGTCGACGCTTCCGTCGTTGGAAAAACTCTTTTCCCGCGGCTATATAGTGCAGGTCTACAATCGATCGTTGCCGTTTCTTCTTCGTCTTTTTCTCAGTTCTTAACGATCTTCTCCGTGGATGTGTTATGTGTACGATGGCGGGTTAGGTATTATAGAGAGGGGAGATATGGCGAAGGCGCAGAATTGCCTTCTTTCCACGGAAAATTAGGTCACGACGTGTAGCGTCTTCTCTCGCGAGCGCGCTAGAGAGTCCACCTGCTTTCTTGCGGTTCACCATCATCATCGCGCTCGCGCTATTCCTATCTTTTGCTTTTTACGTCGCTTTTTATACCTCGTGCGAGAAGGTTTTGTAAGGAATTCTCTGCTCTATTATGATTTCGTTCTGGTATGCGCGTTATTTATAGATGCACTGGTTTTTCATTTTTATTCTTTTTATAGAGATATACAAGTTTGATTTTGATTCATATGTAAATAAGAATTATAAGCGTTGATTTCACTTGTGTAAGTGTATCAAAGGTAATTACCAATCAGAATCAGTCGTTTCTTTAAGAATCGTGGGATTTGTCCTCTGATTTTGAATGCAAAGTGGAAAATTTCCACATTCAAAATAACGGATACAATGCAGCGAAGCAAAATATGGAAATAACCGAATTTACATGAAGATTGGCGTTCTCAAGTGATTTGTCAATCGATATATACCTTTGAATCTAAAGCGGTCCGAGATCTAAATATTCAACAACGTGACAGAGACGATAATAGTTCAACAATACACCGGGGGATGTAGATTATTGTTGTGAGAATTGCGATTACGCAACAGTTTCGTAATAATATAAAATTCCAACAGCAACAAAAAAAGTCCAAAGAAATTTCTCATCAATCTCTCGGTTAAAAACAGACGACTGTCATAAACGTAAAACGAGAATGCATCAACTCATTCAGCGCAACGTCCTCAAAGCCCACCACCATATACCAAGCTATAACGAGGCATTGAGGCATACCGCAAAAGTCCCGAGCCACCAGAATTTTGTCACACCATATAGACAGCTGCACACAGCAGCAACCTGTCCGTCTAATTAATTCCAATAAATAAGTGCCGCCACTGCCGCGCGCACACGCCATCAGTATAGTAGAGAGAAAAGACACAATGGACTCGTTCGCCGCACCGACAATGAGAGAGTTTTCTCTCTCTGACTCCTCCGCGTTTGGTCTCTTATATTCTGGCCACATAGCAGCAGCTCTCGGCTCTTCGAATTTCACCGAGACGGGATACGTATATATCCTTTGTTCTTCGCAAGCTTCTATTCGTGCAGCCCAAGAGAGAGAGAGAGAGACACGGCACTTCCGGAATGTGAAGCGGCGCGGAAACGACGTTTCTTGCTACAGCAGCAGCAGCCTCCTGGCCGCCGGATACAAGCTGCGGCTCTTTTTCTTTCTCTCTATCTTTTATATTCGTCAGTCTGATAAAGAGACGCTGTGGTATACAGTACTCTGCTACTCTGAGGCGTGATTGATCGATCGAGGAAATTTCGACAGGCGTGAATAGGAAATTCAACGAGAGAGTGAAACTCGAGCGATGAGGGTACGATATATTGTTTTGCTATCCTCGAGAGAGTTATATCGGTTTTGCGTGAATTTGTAGATCGTGGGTGTGCATGCAGTCGTGGAATATATGGGAGATTATTTGGACCGTATATAGTCAAAAGGAGAATTGAGTCTCTCGAGACGATTGCATAAGACTTCTGAGCTACGAAAATTTACAATTCGTCATTGTTAAACACATTTAGAAAAAAGGAACCTTTAACAATCTATATACATAATTTTTTAAAGGTATCGATCATGCTGGTAAATTTGTAGGTCAGATTAAACATAACAATAAGAAATATTAATTTCCCATAAATCTTGTTTCGCGAAAATTGATAAATATTAATAAGTCTGTATTTTCAAAAGTTAATAAGCCATAAATTTCCGGAATCATACAAGTAAGCTAGTTATATATAGGATAATTAGGAAAAAAATGCCTTTCTGCTACGTGGATTTTCGCTGGAGCGAATGAGGTAAACGCACGTCAGCAGAGTTACGGCGCCCTCGAGGGCGGCGATAAATTCATTAAAAAATCCGAAAACCCATTACTGACAACACTGATTTAAATTCCTTCGCATTCTCGAGTCACCATAACTCATAGACAATAAAACACGAGCGAGCGAGAGCGCAAACTTCGGAAATAACACAGCGTGGAACACACAATATAACGTTGAGCTCAAAGCTCTCTTGGAACTTTAGAGCGAAAAAGGAATATAGGAGAGAGTGAGTGAGAGAGAGAGAGAGAGAGAGAGAAACTGCGAGAAAAGGAGACAATGAGAAAAACGCGACGGAATAATAGGCCAAGTTAAGCAACTATCCTGTTTCCAATCGAAAATATTCCGAAACCCAACACTGGGCGCAATGCATATAGGTGTACACACAATATATATAACTTTCATTCCTGTATACAGAGAGACAGCTTTAGAGCGAACCTCGCGTTGAAATTTCTCCCTGTGAGATAACGCGAATTAGGGACACCAGTGCACTATAAAGCGTGTAGTCTATTTTATTGTTCCTGATCGCTTTTTTTTTACTTTCATTACGTGGAGCCTTGAGAACACGGTTATTTACTTACGTTAGTGTCGTGTGGAGTACTTGATACGTACGAAACTTTCTTATGTATTCATGATCAAGGTTTGTAACATTAATATAAATGGGAATTCTTATTATGAATTGTATACTATAAGCACATGGTTTTAATAATTTCTAATTCGTAAACAATTAAAAATAATAAAAATTTGTATTTATACAAAAGCAAAACGATGTAACAACATGCACTCTTCTCTCCCAGAATCCCCGGCAATATGTTCGTAGTTCACGCGCGCAGGAGACAGCTTCGACGTTTCAAGCTAAGCGCGACCACCGCGAAAGCATGCTGATTTACGCGTGCGCGCGCACTTATACTCGCAAGAAGTCCGGTTCGACGAACCGGTCGCAAGCAAGCAAGCTACCGATTATGCGTGTACACATTGCGATTCCAATCTCCGTGCAGTCCGAAATGTTATTTTTACGAAGCTTATGGTGATGCTGGAATCTGGCTTTTTGACATTTTTCGAATCGATAAGTAAGTGACGGAATTGCTTCGACGATGATGACTTGTCCCTTAAATTGAACTGGAAAATGGTGCTAACAATGGCGAGTTATCAATTGATTGTAATTTAGTAGAATGACTTATTCTGCTGGGGTTTATATTGAATTACATTTTGAATTTCACCTTTCGAAAATCTGTCAATTACAATATACGCGCCTTGAAAACGTACACAAAAACAATAAAACGCAGCGGTAGTATCTTAAAAACTTTCGTACAATCTAAAACAATTTCGAGCAATCACTTTCTTTTCTTCCTTCCTGTCTCTAAAAAAGAGTCATACAAACGTGTGAAAGTCCGAGAACTGACCGAAAAATCATGCGTTCACTTTAATACATTTTCGCGACAGCGATTACATAAGTCAGTCCCTTTTTTCACACAAAGGGGAACCCACAAGTTAATAGCTTTATCACGATTCAAATTTGTATATCCTCGGAATAGCTTGCTATCGCTCACGTCGAGCGTATAAATCCACCGCCCACGGAAACATAATGCCGGTAGCTCCCATGAACATTTAGCATTTACAAAATCAGCTGCCGCACCGCCAGCGGCTTACGATAAGTACTTATAATACTTCCACACAGTTCTCTGCGTCAGTCTCTCCTTGAGCGACCTCGACTCGCTCTCGTTCGTGTAAAATCGCGAACGAAAACGCCCACGTGCTATTGCAGCCTTTCACGAATAGCTCGCGGGTCCTTTGAGCAACGCGCTCGCGCGGGCAGCTGGTTTTTGCGAATTTTCGGAATCGGTGATATCATTAGACGAATGGCTCGGTTGTTATGTAGCTTTTCCGCTGCTCTGGTCAGTATACATGTACTGGTAGGTGGATTTTAATTGAGATTTATGAGAACAGGTTGGTAAAAATTCAATCGCCGGCTATACAACACGACGGGCTTTTCTCAGATTCGTCGTAAAGTCACATGCGAGAGGTTATTATTATGCGATAATTAGTTTCTGATCGAGACTTACTGGAAAATTAGCTGCAACAGATTTGTCGGTGTTTGTAGATCTTTTTTTTCTCGCTTTACGATCGATTCAACTGACTGTATTTGAAAAGAAATAGACGTTTGATTGGTACTATATCTGTTTTTTTTTTAACGAATGAATATGTTTCTAATGAAATATTTTTATTCTGTTATAATATTACGGTATAATTATAGAGAAGATTAAGAAAATTGAAAGCCAGAAATTGATTGTCCAAGATATAAATATAAACGTAAGTGAGGCAATAAAAAGGATAGACACAAATTAAACATTGTCAATAAATTTATTCCCTAAATCTTTATAATTCATCAAACTTAAGAAAATGCAGCACTTTGCAAATATTGTAAATAATATAAATATAAAACATTTTAATGCAGTACATTTTGCATAAGTCACTAAATTCATTTTTTATTTATTATCGTTTAACTTAATAATAAGCTACGTTTATCTATCCATATGTTATTTCACATACTGCTATACTGAGCGTAAATGTGAATGTAAATCAAAAGCTATAAATCAAAATACACTGACAACATTTTTTCACTTTTAATTCGAATTTCACTATTATAAACTTTAAATATGAAATCAATTCATATTCTTTTCCAGCCATCAACCCAATCATATTTCCACCATTCGTTGTCAACGCAGATTCTCCGGTTTTCAAACTCCACGTTTCTCCCTTCGCTTCTCAAACGTTCAGCCATCATCAGCATAGTCCATCTCTCTTTTCTCTCGATCTGTGACAAATCTTCTCCGACGAACAGGTAGCCCTCCTCTGCCATATCCTTTCGCATATTGTAGACCATCTCTCGATCCTCTAAACGCTCGAACCTCACGTTGAAAAGAGCTTTTCCAGTTTTTTCTCTACCTCTTTTCATTACGGTCCACTTTATCGACTTTCCCGTCCACATCTGAAAGATACTTTCAAGGTCTTCGTGCGACGAGTTCGTCCTTTTCCATCCTTCTTTTATCATCAGATTCTGTTTGCATTGTTTTCTTTCCGCATATTCCCTTTTCCAATCAATATATTCATCAGCGGGCTCTGGTTTGTTTTTCTCTTTCCACCACTCGTCACCTAGAGGTGAACTATATTCATGATTGTTTTCGTTACCATTAAACTGATGATACGGCTGAACGACAACACGCTCGACAGGTGTAGGCGATGGTCGACTGGGCTGATAGTCGTAATTTTCATTCCATGTTGGCTTCCACGTTTTACCTTCGATGATGGAATTTACTTCTTCGATCGGAGATACCAACCTTACTTTCATTAACGAATCCGTTATATTAGTCTGTTTTGAAGCACCGTTCACTAAATTTTTACAAACTGGATTGTCATTATCACTTAGTAGCTCTTTCTCTTTCTTTCGCTTCAGCATTTCCAATTTTCCAATTTCCAGTTTCAACTTATGCACGCGCTCTTGTATCTCTTTCTCGGCGTCTGAGAAATGTGTTGTTTTTGTACTAACCTCACTTTTCTTCAAATTTTGCTTGAAGCTTGCCAATTCTTTTTTCAAATCAGTCGTCTGCTTCAAAACCACTTCTTGAATATCAGCGATTAAATCTTTCACATTTCCTAATTCTTCGCCAAATTTTCCCAGAACGTTAACCAAGGCTTCGATCTTCTCCATGTCTCTAAAAAGTGTCACGCACAAAAACAAAATATAACCAACACACAATTATAACCTGTAACTTTGAGGTTAATACTCTCACATACACCCGCAGTTGATCTGCGTCTTTCCGGTCGAGCAGTTGCCGTATCACTGATTCACTGGAGCTCAAAAATCCGTCGACGACGCGTCTATATCAAAAACACATACACACATACACACGGAATGTTTAGGTATAGTATTTACTGCAGCGAGGGACGCATGCTCTTGTCGATATAAGAGTGAAACATAATACAGTGCTTCACGGAGCACTGGCGCGACGATTGTTATTTCTCGGAACTTTCGCTGCTCCGGCGTTCAAAACTCTATATATTATAAGCTGTGTTTATTATCGACGTATATAAACTTGGAAAGACCATCAGGGAAGGGTAAGTCAAACTTTTGACTGTCGATAGTCTTTTTTTGTTTACATTCCAATCAGCGCATAAAATATCTCAAAACTATATATAAGATCACTGGGAGAAAGTACAGTCAGTCTACTATAAGTAAAACGGAGTTCAGTAAAATCTACCGGACCCTCAGAAAAACAAAACATTCCGAAATCAAACACCGCACAGCGTTGCACCAACGTCCGAGCGCGGTAGAGTGGGGGGAGAAAGCTCACGGTGAGCCGACATGCACTCAACTTTTTTTTCTCTCCCAGTGAAGCTCATCTTTCATAACATCATCCTGTCTCGCGCACCAGTTACCTATAGATATTCATCGTCGTTGGCTCATTCATTATTTGCTCTCAATGAAACGCCTTCGATATCCGGAGCGTACGCTTGGAAGCGCGAACACGTGGGCAGCTGTCTGCAGCTTCTATACATATATATATAGGTACTTATAGCGAAGTCATCGGGAGTCGCGCGGGACGTATCTCAGTGTCAGGCGCGATTCGTCATTCTCTCGAGAATACTTGCATACCTTTATAATACATTGTTTATGCATTCATCTATCCTAAAGAGAATTTAGTCTGGTTGTAGTGTGGTTTTTTGGTTTTACGAACTTACATTAATTTATAAATTATTGAACAATAAGGTATGGTCTGTTTTCGGATTTTGATTGAAAAAAAATTTTTTTTCATTTTAGTACTCATTCAATTGCTTATAAACTACACTGCTTTTTTAATTATTTTTATTTAGATGCATTATTTGACATGCGCTTTCTTTTCTAAGGATATGAACAGAAATATACTTCTGGTTTAATTATCGTTTTAGCTATATGAATTATAGTGTTAATAAAAATATTATTACCAGTTTATAATAACACCCTGTAGAATGAAAGTTTCTACGATTGCTTCTTTCTCGGAGCGGTATATTTTAATTTAAAAGCTATGTAGCTGTTCTATAAAATTTTATATTTTACTCACACATAATCATCGATGACACGCGTGCGCATCTTGTAAAAGCGAAAACAAATAGTAAACTTGTATTGCATTTCTCACGAAAAATAATTTCTTTAATTTTTAATTCGGGCATAAATATCAGTAATATAATTATTTGCATTGTATCAGCCTTTACCGTTTCGAATGAAGCTCAGCCGTACTATAAAAGTGCAGTGTATATGCGTAGCGCATCACCTGCAATTCCCTCCTGATGTACAAAGTAAGCAATACTTTGAAGTACCGCTGAAGAGCACCATGCAACGACCCTTGAAAATTCCAAAAGAAGCAATCAACCGAAGGTGTCGAATCCTCCTCCTCCTTCACGTCAAAAGCACGTGTCATCCTCGGTCAGCTTCTCCAGCGCATTTACATATACATACATAAGACACACACACATATATAGAACCAAGTCTCTCTCTCTCTCTTTCTCTAGTCGGTGTATTATAATGGAAGGTTTCCGTTTCCTGCGACGGGTCTCGAATAGCAATGACTTCGTGTCATAGACTCTCTTTCTCGCTCTCTTGCGTGTATAATACGCGACACGTGAAATTCTGGGTGCGGGCTATATATACGTGTGGCCGGAAGTCGCCGGTATACGATTGCTGCACCAGCTGACTTGACTCTCTGGTGCTGTGTGTAGCTCGGGGTTGAGAGAAACGAGAGAGAGACATTAAAAGTGGAGGTGGAAATACGCGTGCAATGACTCCCGCGTGAGGTCGAGCGCCATTTCAGGCTTTTCAATGCTGATTTTTACCGTAATTAGACGTTTTCACTGCAACGCACCTGCGTGTGCTTAGGTGTGCTGTGAAAGAAAGCGATTACTTATGTAGATGACATTCGTTTCTTTAAAAGGCTTCGGGTAGATCTTGTTTCGACGTCTGTTTTTCTTCGTGCGAGTGTTTGTTATGTTTTTAGTTTTCGTAAACGGAAAAGCACGATTTGTTATTTTTCGCGGTTTCAAAAAGAGAATCTTGATGCAATTTAAAGTAATAGGAAATTCTCTTACTGCGGCTAAGTGGAAAAGAATGTTTAGAAAAACTAATGTTGTATACGGATATTTATGTATAGAAATGGCGAAATTGGGCAGGAAGTTTCTAGTCCTCCTCCTCCTCCTCTTTTAAAAAAGCGCCACGCGATGACCGGATGTTGTGAAGCCGTTAATGAAGTGATTTGATTAGTTGAGAAATAAATATCTGGTGAATGGCGCCAACATTAAAAATGTATTGATTATATTGATTTGATATTTCAATTTGAATTATAAAAAAGTTCTATCGAAGCAATTATTAAATTTTTAAAAATCATTTAATATTGTTGTCAAAAGTGGGAGGATAACCCAGGAAAAATTAACAATTATTACTCCATAAATATATATAATTATTGTTATGACAACAAGTTGATCTCGATAAAATAATTTATATATTTATATTATATTTTTTTCAATAAAGGTTTGAGAAGGTCCCCACCAAGG